>PISX010005666.1:0-105535 GCA_004024625.1 Mellivora capensis | reverse complement strand
AAAAAAAAAAAAAAGAACAAGAGGCAATACTGAAGGCTAGGGACCTAATCAATATGGACATCGGTAATATGTCAGATCTAGAGTTCAGAATGACGATTCTCAAGGTTCTAGCCGGGCTCGAAAAAGGCATGGAAGATATTAGAGAAACCTTGCCCAGAGAAATAAAAGCCCTTTCTGGAGAAATAAAAGAATTAAAATCTAACCAAATTGAAATAAAAAAAGCTATTAATGAGGTACAATAAAAAATGGAGGCTTTTACTGCTAGGATAAATGAGGCAGAAGAAAGAATTAGTGACATAGAAGACCAAAAGACAGAGAATAATGAAGCTGAGCAAAAGACAGACAACTATTGGACCACGAGGGGAGAATTCGAGAGATAAATAATAGCATATGACGAAACAACATTAGAATAATTGAATTCCAGAAGAAGAAGAAAGAGAGAGGGGAGCAGAAGGTATATTGGAGAGAATTACTGTAGAGAATTTCCCTAATACAGCAAAGGGAACAAGCATCAAAATCCAGGAGGTACAGAGAAACTCGCTCAAAATCAATAAGAATAGGTCCACAACCCGTCACCTAATAGTAAAATTTACAAGTCTTAGCGACAAAGAGAAAATCCTGAAAGCAGCCTGGGAAAAGAAGTCTGTAACATACAATGGTAAAAATATTAGATTGGCAACAGACTTATCCACAGAGACCTGGCAGGCCAGAAAGAACTGGCATGATATCTTCAGAGCACTGAATGAGAAAAACATGCAGCCAAAAATACTATATCCAACTAGGCTATCACTGAAAATAGAAGGAAAGATAAAAAGCTTCTAGGACAAACAAAACCTGAAAGAATTTGAAAACACCAAACCAGCTCTACAAAAAATATTGAAAGGGGTCCTCTAAGCAAAGAGAGACCCTAAAAGTAGTAGATCAGAAAGGAACAGAGACAATATACAGTAATAGTCACAATACAGGAAATACAATGGCACTAAATTCATATCTCTCAATAGTTACCCTGAATGTAAATGGGCTAAATGCCCCAATCAAAAGACACAGGGTATCAGAATGGATAAAAAAACAAAACCCATCAATATGCTGCCTACAAGAAACTCATTTTAGACCCAAAGACACCTCCAGATTTAAAGTAAGGGGATGGAAAACAATTTACCATGATAACAGACATCAAAAGAAGGCTGGGGTCTCAATCCTTATATCAGATCAATTAGATTTTAAGCCAAAGATTATAATAAGAGATGAGGAAGGACACTATATCGTACTCAAAGGGTCTATCCAACAAGAAGATCTCACAATTTTCAATATCTATGCCCCTAACATGGGAGCAGCCAACTATATAAACCAATTAATAACAAGATCAAAGAAACACATTGACAATAATACAATAATAGTAATGGACTTTAACACTCCCCTCACTGAAATGGACAGACATCCAAGCAAAAGATCAACAAGGAAATAAAGGCCTTAACTGACACACTGGACCAGATGGACATCACAGATATATTCAGAACATTCCATCCCAGAGCAACAGGATACACATTCTTCTCTAGTGCACATGGAACATTCTCCATAATAGATCACACCCTGGGTCATAAATCAGGTATCAACTGGTTCAAAATTGGGATCATTCCCTGCATATTTTCAGACCACAATGCTCTGAAGCTAGAACTCAATCACAAAAGGAAATTTGGAAAGAATCCAAATACATGGAGACTAAACTACATCCTTCTAAAGAATGAATGGGTCAACCAGGAAATTAAAGAATAATTGAAAAAATTCATGGAAAAAATTATAATGAATACACAGTGGTTCAAAATCTGTGGGACACAGCAAAGGCAGTCTTGAGAGGAAAATATATAGCAGTACAAGCCTTTCTCAAGAAACAAGGAAGGTCTCAAATACAACCTAACCCTACACCTAAGGGAGCTAGAGAAAGAACAACAAAGAAAGCCTAAACCCAGCAGGAGAAGAGAAATCATAAAGATCAGAGCAGAAATCTATGAAATAGAAACCAAAAAAACCAATAGAACAAGTCAATGAAACTAGGAGCTGGTTCTTTGAAAGAATTAATAAGATTGAGAAACCCCTGGCCAGACTTATCAAAAACAAAAGAGAAAGGACCCAAGTTGACAAAATCATGAATGAAAGAGGAGAGATCACAACCAACACCAAAGAAATACAAACAATTATAAGAACATATTATGAACAACTCTATGCCAACAAATTTGACAATCTGGAAGAAATGGATGCATTCCTAGAGACATATAAACTACCACAACTGAACCAGGAAGAAATAGAAAACCTGAACAGACCCATAACCAGTAAGGAGATTGATACAGTCATCAAAAATCTCCAAACAAACAAAAGCCCAGGGCCAGACAGCTTCCCAGGGGAATTCTACCAAACATTTAAAGAAGAATTAATTCCCATTTTCCTGAAACCATTCCAAAAAATAGAAATGGAAGGAAAACTTCCAAACTCATTTTATGAGGCCAGCATCACCTTGATCCCAAAACCAAACAAGGATCCCATCAAAACAAGAAAATTACAGAGTAATATCCTTGATGAACACAGATGCGAAAATTCTCACCAAAATACTAGCCAATAAGATCCAACAGTACATTAAAAGGATTATTCTCCACGACCAAATGGGATTTATTCCAGGGCTGCAAGGTTGGTTCAACATACACAAATCAATCAATGTGATACAATGCATTAATAAAAGAAAGAACAAGAACCATATGACACTCTCAATAGATGCTGAAAAAGCATTTGACAAAGTACAACATCCCTTCCTGATTAAAACTCTTCAAAGTGTAGGGATAGAGGGCACATACTTCAATATTATCAAAGCCATCTATGAAAAACTCACCTCAAATATCATTCTCTATGGAGAAAAAATGAAGTTGTGCAAGATAATTGTGCAAACATATAGATCTTGTACTTACAGATTCTCGTCAAGAACAAAATGTCCTGTAATATGTGAACAATTATTGTATTCTTATTACAGACAATGCATCACTTTAAGTGATTTACAGGTATTGATTGATTTACTCCTCATCCCAACCCCATGAAGTAGGTAATACCATTATTGCTATTTTACAAATGAGGAAGCTGAGCAGTTAAGTAACCTCCTCAAAGTTCAGCTATTGACAGAAGCAGCTAGCATTTAAACCTGGGCAGTATATGCTCCCAAGCACTATCTTATGACAACTCCAACTGGCAGTATTAAAATAATTTTTTTAAAGATTTTACTTATTTATTTGACAGAGAGAGAGAGAACAACAGAGGAAGAGGGAGAATCAGACTCCACATTCATCAAGGAGCCCAATGTGGAAGTTGATTTTAGGACCTGGGATCATAACCTGAGCTGAAGGCAGACACTTAGCCAACTGAACCAACCAGGTGCCCCATTTATTTATTTATTTCAAGCTTTTATTTATTTGTCAGACAGAGAGAAAGAACAAGCAGGGGGGAGCAGCAGGCAGAGGGAGAAGCAAACTCCCCACTGAGCAGGGAGCCTGATGCAGGAGTTGATCCCAGGACCCCAGGATCATGATGTGAGCTGAAGGAAGATGCACCCAGGCATCCCTAAAATAATTTTTAAAACATTAACTAGTATTACTATTTCTGGAATAAGCCAGAACTTAAGTGCCTTTGTTTTACATTCTTTCAGTGTAAATGTGTTTTTCCTCTGCCCCCAAATTCAGCTCACAGTCAATCAGAATAGTCATACAGGTCAAGTCAGAACCTATAAGATGTCACAGCTATTCCAAACATCACTTGTACTTGGTTCATAACTACTTTTGAGATGGTTGTCAACCCTTTGCCCCAGTACCAACATTATAAGGGATCCCAATATATCTGAAGGGTATCTCGACCTTTGTGTCCTGCACTATTTAGACTGCTGATTTTTAACAAAATAAATCCAGTGTCCTCTTTCAGTATACTGCACCTTCAGCCTCTGGGGTATAAAACAAGAAAGGGTCCCCATATGGAAACAACTGAGATTTTAAAAAATGAATGATAGAAGGTGAGAAGAATAATTTTGGAAATACTAATCTGGGTGCCCAAAATGAAATTTACAACACTAACCTCAAGAAATTCTCATTGCTATTCTAGTTTATTCTTTGTTTCTTGACTCAGGCTTGCTCTGTTATACTCTTCTCATAATCACTCTTACACTCCCCCTTGTCCTTTACAAAGTTGCTGGCTCCTGCTTTAGTCTGTCCCAGATTATTCATGTTATCACAATATAATTTTAATAGTGCTCCTTTTCACTCTTTTTTTTAAAGATTTTATTTATTTATTTATTTAT
The DNA here is from genome assembly GCA_004024625.1 of Mellivora capensis. Classification (NCBI taxonomy): domain Eukaryota; kingdom Metazoa; phylum Chordata; class Mammalia; order Carnivora; family Mustelidae; genus Mellivora; species Mellivora capensis. The sequence goes on along the minus strand of PISX010005666.1, from coordinate 101,211 downwards.
TTATTTGACAGAGAGAGACCACAAGTAGACAGAGAGGCAGAGACAAGGAAGCAGGCTCCCTGCTGAGTAGACAGCCTGATGCGGGACTCGATCCCAGGACCCTGAGATCATTACCTGAGCCGAAGGCAGCAGCTTAACCCACTGAGCCACCCAGGCGCCTGCTCCTTTTCACTCTTAAATATAGCTCCAAATTGGATAATAAGTTACCCTATTCCTAACTCAACAGAACCTATTTATTCTGTCCATGTTGATTTCTTAAAGGTTCACGTTGTTATAAGAGTGGCCATACATCCCAACTGATGCCTGTAATTGAAATTGTTCCTTGTTATGGGACTGGAGAGTATTAAGTCAGCTGGGACAGCTCATCTCTCCATTGTCGTGGGCATCAGTGTTGGAATAATGCTGACTTCCCTCAGGCACTAAGTATTGTTTTTTTATAAATATTTCTCCTATAACTCCAAGGTTTTTTTTTTTTTTAATTTAGAAGTGTACTTTTAATTTTTAAAATGTACAAGGACTTCCTAGTTCTATTTCATTATAGCATGGTGATCAGAAAACATACTCGGCATGATTGTTACCCTTTGGAATTTGTTGGGATCTACTTATGGCCCAGAATGTGTTTGATTTGAGGGAAGTTTCCATGGGCACTGTAACTCCAATTATTAAAATTAATGTTACTGTCACCTCAGTATCCACAGCCTTTTATGGCCCCCCCCCCACTTATATTCAGGTATAAAAATACCTTGATCATCTCAGACAACAACTAAGCTAACATAACTAACATCACTAAACTTAAGTTAAATATAATTACTCTGGGTCCTAAGAAAATTTAGTAACATATTTCCCACATAAATATTTTAAGGAATTGAAAAAAAAATGATTTGATTAAACATTTCAATCTCTTATTTATCCATTACAATGGAAACCTATTATCTTCTACACATAACTTCTTTCCATTATATTTTAATAAATGCCATTTTTAAATGTGCACATTGAGTGAGACTGGTTCATATATATGATGCAGCAATAAGACTTTTAAGTGACAAATATAATTAAGAAGAGAACACCAAGGAAGATGCTGTCATTTCTATGCATTTATTATTGCTATCCATACAAAAATAACTCAAAGGTTAATACTTCAAGTTTTCATGAACACAAGTGATTATAGCTCAGAACTCAACATTTTATCTATTGTTTTGTTTACTGAGGTCCCAAGGGCCTCATCGAAGTCAGCGTGATTTTCTAGCTCCTTTATTGGAGTAGAAAAATCTAACTGATCACCCTGAATTGTATAAACATATCCACGGAAAATATGAAACTATTCTCAGTGGAGAAGCAAGTGAAATATGAATGAACAAAAGATGTTTTGTGTATATTCCTTTCATTAACTTTTTATTGTCAATATTATTCAGGAATTCCCTCATTTTTAATAAATATGAGTACTCTTTTCAAAAGCTGTTTCAACAAAATATCATGAACTAATATTTGACCATTCAAATATCAAATATCATTACCTAAAAAATTTGCTTTTAAACTTCCAAGAGAAAGAACTCTTGGCTAAAATTCAAAAATAAGACAAACTTTTTAATGAGGGGTTCATGATTTATTGTTCTAAACAGTTGTTTTCTTCCTTGGTACTTCATTACTGGTTGTCAGAAGCTGATCTTTTCCAGACCCCGTACTCAGTGGTCACTGCTATTACTGAAAGCAGAAGACACATTAGGTGGTGAGTGAGCTATGGACAATGCTACCCTGGTGAGCTCACCAGGAGCCATCATGGTTGGAGTATAATAGGTTGAACGTCATGGTCCTGGCCTAGATTCCACAGGAAATGTTGACAGCAGAGTGGAGGAAGGCAGGGGAGAGTGAGGATGCCTGACGAATGTTGGGAGTAAAGATAGGACCCAGCTCCAGGGGATCAGGCTCCTCAGGAGGCCATGGACAAGGTTCAACGTCTGAGAAAGTTTTAAGCCTGGCATTCAAATTGAGCAAATGAGGATAACAGAAACAGAGCCTGGCTGTAAAAATGCAAGGCTATGCTGAGGGTTTAACAGGCATAAGGAATCACACAGGGAGAAGTGTTGGATGACTAATCTGACCCCTCCCTACTAACAGCCTTTTCATACCACTGTCCCCTCTCCTCACTATCCTTCCTGCTCTCCCACTGGCCTCCTCTTCTTTGTTGGAACACACCATTCTTGTTCCTATTTCATGATTTTGTTATGCTTGTCCCTCACCTCCCTGAACTAGAACTTACACTGGTTTTCATTTGTTTGTTTATTTGTTTTGTATAGCTGGGCTCTTTCTCACCCCTTGGTTCTCATCTTCTTTATTGTGTTTAAAATGGAATATTTTCATCCCCAGCATTTATCACAATTGTTTTGTTTGTTTCTTGTGGGTTTTGTGAACATACGTTTTTTTTTTTTATTTGTGCATGCTGTGTCTACTTTTTGTCCATTTCCCCACCAGAAATGAGATCTATGAAAACAACAACTCTTTCTACCTTACTCACCACGATTAATTCTTGAGTGCCAGGAACAATGCTTGAGAACAAGTTTTCATTAAAAATTCTTTAGATCTTGTTAGAGTTTGCAGTCATTTATCACGACAAATTGGGAATAATTACTAGTTCCAGAATTGCAATTATTTTGTCTGATTCCTATTTTCTCTAATTTTGTGTTTGAGCTTGATGAGAGCATGTGAGTTTCCGGTTCTAGAAAAATACCAATGTCTGGGCCTCAATCCTCCAGAGAGACTGATTTGAGAAACCCTGGAGCAGACTGAGGCCCTCAGCAGAATGAGGCTGAGTGCTCAGGAGTTAGTGATAGGAACAGATTGCTGGTTACTTGGAAGAAATTCTTGATGGGTAAAATAACCCTAAGTACTTTTCTTAGACAACGAAAATTATTAGATAGTAAGTTAAACTTAACCATAATTGAGGATTTCTTTTTATGTCATCTTTATATTAAAAGAAAGATGAAAATGGAAAGCAAGGGTGGGAAAAGCTCAGATCCCAGGGTTCTCTTTATTTGGAAGCAATGGAAGACACACAGTGATACTGTACAGTTAGGATGCTTTATAAAGATAATCCTGCATCACTCTTAATGTGTGATTAAGTTCTATTATTTTTTCTTTTCAACTTTTAATTCCAGTTTACTTAGCATACAATGTTATATTAGTTTTAAGTATACAATAAGTGATTCAACAATTCTGTTACTCAGTGCTCATCAAGATAAGTGTGCTCTTAATCTTTGTCTATTTCACCCATTCCCCATCCATTTCCCCTCTCGTAACCATCTCATCTTCTTTTTTGTGTTTAAAATGGAATATTTTCATCCGCAGCATTTATGACAATTGTTTTGTTTGTTTCTTGTTGGTTTTGTGAACATGTTTTTTTTTATTTTATTTGTGCATGCGTAACCATCTCTTTGTTCTCTGTATTTAAGAGTCTGCTTTTTAGATTGTTTTTTCCTTTATTCCTTTGTTTTGTTTCTTAAATTCTACATGAGTAAAATCATGATATAATTCTATTCTTTTTTATTGCTATTGGTGTTATTATCTCATTTTCTTTCCTCTTTATTAAATAATTCTTTCATTTTTATTGACAATTTGTGTTTGAAAGTTTAAAAAATATTACATTTCACAAATATGAAATAAATAGTGATACATATAACCATGTACCTTCAAGCAAGAGATAGAGTTGGGTTACTTCAAACTTTTTGACATACCATGAAGAGTTTATCTTGATCCAGCTTCTCTTTACCTCATCATTTATCACACTCTGTCCTATAAACATCCCTCTTAACCTTACCCTTTCTACCCTAGGTCTTTGCTCAGAATTTGAACTATAATAGTTACATCTATTATAAAAAGACAAGAGACAATGAATGCTTATGAGGAAATGGTGGAATGCAAGCTGGTACAGCCACTGTGGAAACCAGTATGGAGGTTCCTCAAATAATTAAAAATAGAACTACCATATGATTCAGCAATTCCACTTCTGGGCATGTATCCAAAGGAAACAAAATCATTTTATCTGTCAATTATACTTTAATAAAGCTGTAACCATCTTGAAAGTCTTAGTAATTTAACAAAGGACCACACATTTTCATTTTGGGTCCCGCATATTATGTAACCAGTCCTGTCTCTGGGTTTCTGAAATACTTCTGAATTTTATTGAATGTACCTTGTTATTTCTCTCTTTCTTGTCCTTGCATTCTCTGTGAGTTAGTCTCTCTGAGCCTTACCATCACTATGGATGTCTCCTGCTTTAAGACTCAGAAGATGTATTATTAAAATACTGTTAAAATACTGCACGTATTGTTAAGATACAATTTGGAGGCCAGTGTCCTCCTCCAATAACGCCTGAGTTTAGTCTTCACAGACAATTACAAATCCTTATTACTTACCTATCTTCTTCCTCTTAGACTATATTTTCCTGGTGAGCATGGATCTAGAATGTATACATATTTACATTCTTACCGTATGGAGAAATTACCTGGCATAAAGGAGAAAATCAATAAACACTGATTGAACACTATTGAATTAAATTGAATTCTCTTGGGAAATCATGGTCTTAGGAGGTTAATGTGATTGCTTAACCTATTATATTCCTGATTCCTGCCAATTGATTTTGCCACATGTTTGCAACAGAAAATTCTTAAAGAACAGAAGACTGACTCATTACAAAGTCAGTCAAGAGCAATAAGAAAAATTATTTGCTAGAACACTTAACAGATGACAAAAAGAAAAACAAAAAGCATTCCACAGAGAAATAGAAATATATTACTGACTAGAAATTCAGCCAATGCTAAGAAAAATATGAGTCCTTTTTCCTTCAGTGCGTGTGAAGCAATAGAATGTAAACTCCAGGCAAAGATTTCCCAGAGCAGGAAGAAAAATGAGAGGAAATCATGAATATGATAGAACAAGTCATTAAAATATTAGAACATTTGCAATTTGGCAAGAATTCAAGGTATGACATGCTTCATCAGTCTTGGGGACTTGCCCCTTGACAAGTACATTTAGAAATTCTCTGAAATCACAAAGGCCTGAGAAGTTAGGGTAAGACACACTAAAGGGAAACTGAACAAATAGTTGGGAATTGCCCTTTTATTTATATTTTTCCTCTAGTGCTGGGAACAGAATATGGGGGTAAATTTACAAAAGAAAACTAATTATATCTACTATGTACCATGACCACTTTTTATTATGAAGACAAAGCATGGAGATTTATATTATATAAGTTAATGTAGTAGAAAAAAATGAAAAAGGCCCTATGTCCAGGGCAATAAGCCCTAGACCTGGCTTTCCAGCAGCTACCTCTGTGCTATTTGGGAAATACTTTCAGCTCTCTGTGTTCTGACTTTCTTATCTGAAAGAAAAAAAAAATGATGGTTCATATGAATTATCAAATCTTGTATAATCAAAAAGGGTTCTATGCAATAAGGAAGTTTTCAAGATGGGTCATATTTTCTTGAATTGGTACAGAAGCAATCGGGCCAAAATCTATCCAAGAAACATATCTTGATTTCTTCTTTTATATCTAACCTATAGTGTCTACGGCCATACCACCCTGAACGCGCCCGATCTCGTCATATCTAACCTATAGCATACTGGTAAAATCGAGTTTTAAATGCATGCCTACAGTCATTGCATGAGAACCGGTTTTAAGTCCTCAGCTAAATAATCAGTCCTTAAGTCGTTTGAGAACTCTAACATCAGCTTTAATTTTTTAAAATGAATAATCTACATTAATTGCAGTGCTTCCATGGTATGATCCTGGGCCCATCTGCATCAGAAATTTCTGATTCATTGTTAAAATGCAGACCTCTAGACTCCAACCCCACACTTTCCGAGTAAATCTCTGAGTGTAGGTCCAGGAATCACTATATTATAGCTAGATTCTGTGGATTTCTTTCCATGCTAAAATTTTGGTTCTGCGTGTACATGTATTATTATCACAAGAAATCATTGTTTTTGAAGTCCACTCCACTTGAGAAAGCTTCAATAGATAGGTACTTGGGAAGAAGATAATAACTTACTCTAGAAGAGAATATGAAAACCTGTAGTCTCATGTCTCAAAAGTCATATCAAGGACTTTCCTTAAAAACGTGATCCTTTTTAAGTTTGGGTGGAAAAGTGTCTGAGAAGGCTGTGAGACACTTGCGCAATTCATGTCTATGGCTAATGTGCCAGTCTGGCATACCTCCAATAAAAAATAAGAATATTTTTCAGCTATTATCTCTTTTTAAGATGAAATATTATAGGCAGAATTCATTATTAATTCATATTTTTGAACCTTTCAAAAAATTTTTTCATGGCCATAAATTGCACTGGAAAACTCATTCATGATAGTGATGGTCAATAATAAAAACTGAAGTTGGTTGCTATGTCAGGACCATGGCTGTGAATGAAGATTGATGGCTTCTGGCCCCAGGTATGTCATTTAACCATCCTGGGTCTCAGGTTTCCTCCCTTGTAAAGTGAAATTGTGAGCTCAACGATCTCAATTTAATTAAAATATTTTTGCTTTTACTCTTTATCTTCCTCCTCCAGTTTCTCATTAAACAATCATTCGAGAAACATTAGGTGAGTCAGAGAAAGGTAAGCATTCATGAAGACACAAATAAACACATTAAAGTACAAATTAGATGTAGACTGGAATATTTACATCCTTTCAAAATTACCTTTTCAGAAGTACAAAATAGCTATTGATTACAGAAGCAAAATGAGTAGATTTACCTGGAAGAAGCCTGGCAGGCACCTCCTTAATGAAGTAATCAACATGAGCATCAGCAGTAACAGGACAAAATGAAATGTGTGTGGCCAAGAGAGGTAAGGAAGGGAGCACAGCGTCGATCCTCTGACAGGCCTGCCAGAGATGTATATTTTGAATTTTATCATGAGGAAACATCAGGCAAACAAAATCAAGGGGCATTCTACAAAATTATTGACCTGTAATTTTAAGGACTGAGATATAAAACAGAATGATGGCCCCTTTAAACCTTGAAGTTGTGGTAGGAATGCAAATCACAACCTCATCTTAATGACATAGAATTCAGAGACAGTGTTCTTTACCTAACATCAAAGTCTTCCTGAGATCTGCCACGCTCAGAAAATGTGTGCTTGAGTAATTTTAACCTTTATGAGAAAAAGAAACTGGAAACCATGTTTGTGGGTAAACCTAGTAAAGCCTTTATTTCATTCAGATGCATGAAAATAAAAATAAAGAGACTATCAATCATAAACTCAAACCTTACATTAGTACTAATAATTATTATTAACTTTCAATAATATAATTAATTTCCTTGGTTCATAAGAAAATCTTAGGTTTTTGTTTAGTCATTTTTAATGAAAATGTCTTTTTGAAGATATTTTTTAAAGATTTATTTATTTAAGAGAGAAAGAGAGCAGAGAGAGGGGGAGAGAAATCTTCAAGCAGACTCTCTCCTGAGCACAGTCTGACCTGGGACTCAATCCCAGGACCCTGAAATCACAGCCTGAGATGAAATTAAGAGTTGGATGCATAACTGACTGAGCCACCCAGATACCTCACCTTTTTAAAAATTTTTGATACCACCTTAAGTTTCCTGTTGTGACCTTGGAGATGTAAACCATCAATGCACTTAACTAGATGAGACACTGGATGGACTTGATTTTTTCCTACGGAGTTTGCTATAGTTGTGTTTCTCAAAATATTGCTAATATTAAAAATTATGGAGCCTGTGCTTCAACTACAAGAACTTCTGTCCAGAAATTATGAGGATATAGCAGATCATTTTCATCTGATATCAATAGTCCCTCCACACCTACTGGCAATAAGCTGGTTTTGAAATTATAGGAGAATAAAAATAATTTTCTCTCTATCCTTTTATGTTCTTAGTTGAGATGCCCCTATAATAAAAGACAGATTAACAGGGGAAAAACATACAGAAATTTAATAACATGTGGACCTTTTATATAGATGAGAGATAGAAACTCCGGAGAACTGAGTATCTAAAACCAAAGGCAAAAAAGCAAAATAAACAAAATGGACTAAATCAAACTAAAAAGCTGCATGGCAAGGAAAACCAACACCAAAATGAAAAGGCATTCTACTGAATGGAAGAAAATATTTGCAAATCATATATCTGATAAGGGGTTAATATTCAAAATATATAAAAACACATATAACTCAATAGCAAGAAAGGAAAGAAAGAAAGAAAGAAAGAAAGAAAGAAAGAAAGAAAGAAAGAAAGAAAGAAAGAAAAAAAGAAAGAAAGATCCAATTACAAAATAGGCAGAGGATATGTATAGACATTTATCCAAAGAAGACATACAGAAGACCAGCAGATACATAAAAAATACTCATCACTAATCATCAGAGAAATGAAAATCAAAACCACAATAAGTGATATCACTTCACATCTGTTAGAATGGCTATTATAAAAAAGACAAGGAGGGGCACCTGGGTGGCTCAGTTGGTTAATCATTGCACTTTTGATTTTGGCTCAGCTCCTGTTCTCAGGGTTGTAGGATCAAGCTCTGCATCAGGCTCCATGCTGGGTGTGGAACTGCTTGGGATTCTCTCTCTCCCTCTGCCCCTCCCTGATTTTAAACAAACAAACAAACAAACAAACAAAACACAAGGAATAACTAGTACTTGAGAGGATGTGGAGAAAAGGGAATCTTTTCATGGGACTGTAAATTGGTGCAGCCATTGTAGAAACCAGAATGGAGATCCCTTAAATTTTTAAAAATAAACTAGGATATGATGCAGCAATTCCACTTCTAGGTATTTATGCAAAGGATATGAAAACTATTTCTAAAAAAGATATATACACCCCTATGTTCATTCCAGCATAATTTATAATAGCCAAGATATGGAAAAAATTAAAGTGTGCATTGATGGACAAATAGATAAAGAAGATATGATATAGCTACAATGGATATTACTCAGCCATAAAAATTAATGAAATTTTGGCATCCACAACAATATGTATAGACCTTGAAAGTATTAGGCTAAGTGAAATAGAGAAAGATAAATACCATAAATAAATAAACAAAACAAAACTTACAGATACAAAAAACAGAACTGTGGTTGCCAGATGAAACAGATGGTTGGGAAATAGGCAAAATGGATGGGGGGGGTCGAAGGTACAAATTTCTCATTATAAAAGAAATGTCATAGGGATGTAATTAATGTATGCCGTGGTTACGGCATAATAATAATATTGTAGTGAATTATTTGAAAGTTGCCGGAAAAGTAGATCCTAAAAAGTTCTCATCACAAGAAAAATATTGTAACTTTGTATGGTGACAAATGGTAACTAATTGTGGTGACAATTATTGTGGTGACAATTGTGTACCATATACAAATATAAATCATTATTTTGTACACGAGAAACTAATGTAATGTTATATGTCAGTTATGCATTAAAAATAAAACAAACCAAAATATACTGAGTAACTCTCTGAAATGGCCCAAGCACCATCTCAGATATCATCTTCAGCTAAGACAAAAGAAAGATATTGGGGAAAGGATGAAATTATGGAAGGTTACTAGGAAAATCACAGTGAATAAAGGTATAGTTATGCTGATTTAAATCCTGCCTTACCCACTGATAAGAGTTTCTAGAGATTTGGTCATCCTCTTCTTGGTACTGAGCACCCAGTTACAAATGGAAATTTTTCCTTTTAAATGTAATGTCTTTTACGTATCAGTTAATTTTTACTAGCTTTTCAGAGCTTTTCCTATGTCTGCTATCTCCTTAAAATTCCTTAAAATAATCCTTATGCCAAAGAGGCATATTTTGGGGTGACAAATTCTATACCTTTTCAGAATTATAAAGCTAGTTTTATTTCATTACAGTTTCTTTTTACTTCAAACAACACACTGGGAAAATCTGTACTCCTAATCTCTCATTTTCTTTACTTCTACTTTTAAGTCCACAACACTCAATTCCATCTTTTTTATAACTATGTCTAACATGAGGGATTCAAGATTGTTACAAGCCTAAAACAAAATATCAGTCTTCAGGAATAGGCATATAAAAAAGTAAATTCCTGTATCTCACATTAGAGAAGGACTTATTTTATTTCCAAAGAATCCTATCACCAAACAAAATGCCTAACCTAATTTCTTCTATGAAGTTTCAAACATGAATGTCCTAAGGTGCACTGAATAACAAATGGCACATTACATATTCCTCCAGAGGGGAAGAATTTAAATTCTTTTTCAGCAAAACTGCAGTTCATATTTTTACATGGACTAATATTAATTCAGGCTGTTTCTCTTCTGCAGTTTGGAAAAAGAGGTTAAATATAATTTTAACAACATATTTATAGCAGAAAACACCTACTTTTGAAATACTGGAGATAAGAACTGCTCTTTGCCTATAAAATATTAATGTTTTTTTAAAGAAGATAAATAAATATTAATAGAAAATACATTCTAAAAGCAGCAGCCATTTGTTACAAACTCTGGATTTTTCCAAAATGATGATCAAATTTTTTTAAATATTTTGTTTATTTACTTAAGAAATAGCAAGAGAGAGAATGAGCACTGGGGAGACAGAGAAGCAGACTCCCTGCTGAACAGGGAGTCTTATGTGGGATTTGATCGCAGCGTCCTGGAATCATGACCTGAACCAAAGGCAGACACCTAACCGACTGAGCCACTCAGGCACCCCAATAGTGATCAAATTTATGTCAAAACCACTTTTGAGTGTTTAACCTAAATTAATGCAATACCATTTATAGTCAGGTTATTATATCTGGGATGCCATTTAACCAAAATGTATGTTAAATTTATATGCTTTTTAAGATCAATTTCTCTTATATTTGCTTAGAGGTATATTTAAAGGAACACCCTAACTCAAGCCTTGTTTTTAAAAACTCTTAAATCTAGGGTCACCTGGGTGGCTCAGTGGGTTAAGTTTCTGCCTTCCACTCAGGTCACGATCTCAGGGTCCTGGGATTAAGCCCCATATCAGGCTTTCTGCTTCGTGGGGAGCCTGCTTCCCCCTGCCTCTGCCTACTTATGATTTCTCTCTCTGTCAAATAAATAAATAAAATCTTAAAAAAATAAATAAAAATAAAAAAGTAAAAACCTCTTAAATCTGTCTTTTATTTATTTGTTGAAAGCTTTACAATTCAGTTCATTTTAAATGAAGTCTGAAATATATGAGCCCAAATATATTTTTAAATTTTATTTATTTATTTGACAGAGAGAGAGAGAGAGAGGGATCACAAGTAGGCAGAGGCAGGTGGGGGTGGAGGAAGGGGAAGCAGGCTCCCCACTGAGCAGAGAGCCCTGTGCAGGGCTTGATCCCAGGACCCTGAGATCATGACCTGAGCTGAAGGCAGAGGCTTCACCCACTGAGCCACCCAGGTGCCCCTGTGAGCCCAAATATTAAATGATGTTGCCTTTCATTACTCTTTATTTTTCAATGTTGTTGATTATGTGATTAACTTGTGTTGGGGAAAACAAAAAATTTCTTCTATCTTTTTAGGCTCTTTGGTTGGTCTAATGATCAAATTAGCATAAGACAGATTAAAAGAGAAAAATCAATTCAATTACACATATATAGGAGACCCATAAGAATATGAGACCCAAAAACAATCTGGACAAGTGGAAATTATAGGCCATCCTTAGCTAAGGAATGGAGTAAGGGCCTTGGACTTCAAAAGGGAGGTGATTCACAGGATGATCAGAAGAACAGGTGTTTGGTAATTAGATGTCTGTCAGATAGGTCACTCAGATAAAAAAGTTATCTCCTGGCAGTAGCACTCCCTCTGGGCTAGGTCCCCTATCTAAATTACTTCCGGTAGTTTAAGGGAAAGGTAAAAATTTTTCTTAGGTCTGCAGGTCTTGATTGTCTTTAGCTAGAGTACACATGCCAGAGACCTGTTCTGAACTACTTCATTTTCAATCTGCTAATTGTTATCACTATTACCTATCATGATAGTAATAACCAGATTTTTTTTTTAGTTTTACCATGTACTAGGCATTTCTCAAAATGGTTTACATGTACCAATATGTTCATTCTGCAGAGAAACCTTAAGAGGTTATTATTCAGACCAACTTTCTTTTAAGGAGAAAACTGAGCCTCAAAAATATTTAAAAATCTACCAAAACTTATACATCTACTAAGTGAAAGAGCAAGGCAGCCTTGTTTCAGATGGGTTTTTATCACAACCATATTGTTGATGATACCTAATCATACCTAAAATCATTGTCTGACTCTTATATAATATAAACATCCTGAAAATCATGGAATTTTGAGCCTGGTGATATTTTAAATTCTTTTTTAAAGGTATTTCAACTGAAAATAGAACAATTTTCTATGGTTTAATATGAGTCTTCTGTTTCCAAAATCACAATGGCCTAGAAATTGTCAAATTCTCCTGCTATAGAACATCTAACAAAATAATTCAAAATGCTCTTTCAAACTACTAGATGAGCTTACACAAAATCAAGGGAATGACTCCAGTTAGGTGTAACCAGGAATTGAGGACCATAGATTTAAGCCAGCACTGGAACTGAAAGTTAATGTGGGAGTATGTGTAGATCTCACATTACCCCCCAGCTTCAAAAACAAGGAGTTGAACAAATTACATCCAATAATAGCTATAGCAGAAAAAGACACTCCATAGAGGCAAATAGTAACATTATTGAGGTATCATGTTTAACTTAGCTTTAAAACTAAATGGAGTCTTTTTGTAAATAAGACCTTCATTGAGACTATGTGGTCAAGAGTGGCCTTCAAATATTTTGCAATCTAAATCTACTACATTTGTTCAGTTCAAAGTACATAAACCAAGAATTGCAATTTGTATTATATCTAAATCATTTTTTTACCCAGGTACTTTGAAGAGGCAATCCAAAAATCTGCCTGGAAAAATATATACCCACACACAATGTCAACATATATGGGCTCTCAATAAAAAATATGCCAAACACAAAGGAAAACAAACTATTACAAATGAGAAGAATAAGAAATAACATTACCAAAATTACAAAAGTTCAGATATTGAAAATGTTCAAAAAAACAGTGAAGAGATATGCTTAGAAATTTAGGAAAATAAGACAGAATTGAAAATATATTAAGATAAAAAGATTACCAGAAAATAAAAAGGAAAATTAGATATATTTAATAAAAAACTAGGGAAAAGTTATTAAAAAGTCAATATAATTAAAATTAACAATTTAATAAGATATTAAGTAGCAGTTTGACAGGGCTGAAGAGAATCAGTGAATGGGAGAAAGATCAGAAGAAGTTACATGAAATGCAGCACAGAAATAAAGAAACAAAACACATGAAGGAAAATGTTAAGAGACATGGAGAATAAAGTGAGAAGATCCAAAATATTTTTTAAATAGATACCAGGAAGAAATAATAAAACAATTACATAGAAGTAATAGTTAGAGAGATAATACCTGGTAATTTCCTAGCATTAAGTGTTGAATAATAACATTTGGAAGGCAAAGAATTCCAAACAACAAAAATTAAAATAATTCTTATCTAAACAAATCATGGTGAAATTGCAAAGCACCAAAGATCTTAACAGCAGCAGAAAAAAAAATTAACAAAAATATGATTAGAATAACAAATTCTCAATGAGAAAGAGAAACAATGGCAACAAGAGTAAAACTTATCTTCAAAATTCAGAGAGGAAACAAGTGTCCAGGTATATTGGTCTCTCAGAATATCTATTTTCAAGAATGAAAACAAAAACATTTTCAGACAAAACAAACAAACAAACAAACAAAAACACCTTAATTCAAGAACTTATAAAGAACGTAGCAGAAGAAGGAAAAATATATATATTCCAGAAAGAATATCTGAAATAGAATTGAGACTAGTGAGCAAGAAGAATAATCATGCATGTACATCTAAAGATAAACTAGTGGTATAAAAATTAACAGTAATTGGTTTTAGCTTATAACAAAGTTGGGTTAAAGTAGCAGACAACAGTTGCTTGTAGTATCCCAAGTACCCAGGCTCCTGAATGTCATTCTCTCCATTATTCAAGATATTCCCCTCCTCCTCTTTCAGTGATTCTACCTCTAGTTTTCTTCCTGTCAATGTGTTTGTTTCAGCCTCAGAGAAGAAAGGGAATACTAAGAGTTAAAGTCATCCTATCTCTTTATATTACTCCAGTGCCATACAAGGAGGTTGACTTTATTAAATATTCATTTGAATGTTGATAGTAACCACTAAAAGAATAGAAATCTTTATAGAGTGGAGAGAAAAATGAAATTTAGGAAAAAAGTCATGCAATCAAAAAAAAAGGAATCATTCTGAGGGGAGAGAGGAATAAAACATGACAAATAGTACATAATGAAAATAAAAAATTTGAATAAATGTATGTCATTTCAATAAATGTGCCGGACAATACAAAATAACTATACATTTAACAAGACTTTTTTTCCCCTCCTTCAGTCTCTGCCTGTCTGTCTCTATTTTTCTCTTTCTCTTACTCAGACACACACACAACTACACAAATTATGGCTAATGAGATGTAAGGAGAGTTTTGTAAGTGCCCTTGAAGGAAGAAGATGGATTTTTTCATTCATTTCTTCTTCTCCCTGGCTGAAATGAGAATAGGATATCTAGAGCTGAAGTAGTTCTCTTGAGCTTTGAGATGGAAACAATATATTGAGGCTGACTGAGCAACGAGATAGAAGGTAAATTGTTTCCCCACAACATGGGGCTCCATACCAGCTCTGGTTGCCTCCCTTCAGATTTTGTTTTTACAGTTGTGACCTATCCTTGGGAATGAGGCCTGCATTGTCCTGGGAAGTGAACTTCAGACCATTCGGACAAGGAATGCCACAGTCACAAAGACCTGGAACATAATCCAGAGAAGTGGAGGGTTCCAGATAGACTCATCCCCTTGACTAGAAGAAAAAGACTGCTAAAAGGAAGCCAGAAGTGACCATCTAAAGAAGGAATTCTTAAGGCAAAAACTATGGTACTTGGGCCTAAAGGGGTGTAGAAAGCCCCATATAGTTGTGATGAGGAATAAATAATGTAGAGAAAGTATATAGCTCAATACCCAATATAGAAGAAACACACCAGGTTGATGATAATTGGGTACCAGACATTGTACTGAATATAGAGCCAAGACTGACCCTGCAAGTGACTTCTGACATTCCCATTATCTAAGTCCTTTTTCTTCCTCTTCTAATACTTCTTGCTCTAGCTTTCCTCCTGTCAGCATTTTTTTGTTGTTTGAGTCTAGGAGAGAATAGTTTTAGCCTCTGCTAAGAACACAGGCTCTCATGGGACAACACGGTCATGGAACTATAGGAAATGCTCACCTGTGAGAAACATTTATCCTACTCTAAACTGAAGCTACTCTAAGTGAGGCCTTATGTGGCAGAGTACCAAAGCTCTTCAAAACAAAAGACGCACATAAATTCTCAGTTAAGCCCTAGACTTCCAGGAATGATTAACTGCAGTAAAACATGAGGACCAACAGTGGGAAAAATGTATAAGCCTTGGTCCTACAAATTCAATCAGGAACAAATCCTCTTAAGAGTTTACTTAGATCAAACTGAAGCTTTTTGAAACTGTAGTTTGTGAAGGATGGTTCTTGCCAGTCACCTTTAAATCCAGTCAGCCAGCTAATTAAATTGCCAGTTCCCAAAATGTTTCCAATAAACAGAATCCAAAACAATAATACATTTTTATATTTCCTCAGCAATTTACAGACAAACATATTTATAACAATTTCTTGTGGCCAACAATGGCTTTATAAGTTCTAACTAGTATCTTCGTGTGACAAAAACCCACTGGAATTATTTTATCATTTGTAGTGTTTTTGCAAGGATTTATAGATGCTATAAAAGAATTGTCTTTATAGAATTTTCTACCAACAAATATTTCTCAGTTTTTTTGCAGGAGGAATATTATAGAAAGGAACTAATTTTATCCAACTTTTGAAAAATAACAAATTCTTATTTATATAATCTTTTAAATTATCATAATATTAGCTAAAATTGGAAGAAATGCTCAGAGACTCACACTCATGGTGAAATTTGATATCAACAAAGAGCATGATTTCTTCTTTTGGGGCTGATTGGACTCACTGGAAATGTTATAAGTCCCCATAGCTAGAGCACCAAAGAGTGAATTCTTATATTATTTGGCATGTGGGAATCCTCAGAAGAGTAACAACAGATGATTAAAGTTATAATGCCTCAAACTTAGGAATTTACCAGACCTATTGTCTTCGAGATACTTGGAATGTTAGAACTGCAGACCACCTTCAGGCTCTCCCAATTCCAGTGGCATATTAGAAAAATCTTAAGAGCTTTCAAACTTACAGATGCCCAGGAGCATCTCAGAGCAGTTAAATGAAAATATCTGAGGATAACCACTAAACCTTGGTAAACGCTTAAAGTCTTCCAGGTGATTCTAATGTGCAACAAGGCTAATATTCAATTGTCTTTTAGCCAAAGTCCTCAATTTACACAAGAAGAAATCTAGTAATTCTAGGGATCAGTTGGTGGTAACAGATTTATTCTCTTATTTCTCCTGTCATTTCCCTAATGTCTCTGCATATAGAAATTAAAAAACTCCTCATCAGCTCAATACATCTGTATCCTAAAGGGGCAAATTTTAGAAGCTTCTCAGATCCCACTACAAAAATGACTTTGCATTTTAACCAAGCATGAAGTCAAACTTGTGAGAATCACAATTCAGAGTGCATACATGTAAAACAATAGGAGATCCATGCACTAAAAAGAAAGTTATTCTAGGGAGCCTCTAAGATCCCTTTTCAGTATACCAATCTTTGTTGAATTTTCATCTTAAGATTCAGCTTCATTCACAGTGGGCTGATGGAAAACACAATTCAGCACTGAGAGAAACCCCAGTTTCTCTATTATCCGTGGGAAGATAGATTCAGCCCTTACTCATCTTATAAATTAACATATATGTATTATGTGCTTCTCATGGACAGATCTCAGTATTGTTGGATATAATCTCTACACTAAAAGAACACATAATACCACTGAGTATATGAAACAAATGGAAGAAAATTAACTGGATTGTTTAAACTCATGCTAGGTGCTCAAAATTGTTTATGGCGACTGAGTTGTTGATTCATTATAACTCTTGATTTTCCAATGTCCAAATTTAATGATTCAGATAATTTAATAAATACAAATTAGGTTATAACATTAGACTTTTCACTCCCCTACCCATAGGTTTTATTCTGTATCTCCTCTCTTACTGACAGTAAGAGAACCGGCAGGACGCGGTGCTGCCGCCGCAGACCTTCAATGTTTGCAACCTGAAATCAAAACCATACAATTGGGTTTCTTTAGAGGGAATTTAAGAAAATTAAATACATACCTCTGGGAGTACTAGCCTGCCTTCTGGATAGTTCTATCTGGACATGAGAGGATGGGCTATTAAAATAATATTCTGCATCCTACTCTTCCATCTCTTCTCCTATTAGTTTGCCATAATCTCAAGTTGTGGAAATGAAGAAAAACTTGGATTACATGGATGGAGCCTGCTCTCCCCTCTGACAAGAAGCTTCCCTAAAGTAGAGGAGCCTCTTTATTTACGCTACAGTTCTATCAAATGGACCTATCATGGTTTCAGGGCCAGTATCCCAAATCACCTTCTTACTCTTTTTGGTGTGAAACATACATCTGTCAAGTAGAGTTCCCCTAAGAACATTAATGCTGCCCCAGGATGTGTCTGTATCATCATAACAATTTTACAAATGACTGTTTCATATGGAGGTTTTGACATAGTGATTCTGTAGCAGTTCTGCTAACATCTGCAGAAAACTATCAGAGTAACTGTTGGAAAATTTCTCAGGTTGTCTTAAAGCCTAGTTTTCTGATATAGGGAGACAAGAGAGAGAATACTCTGAGAAACTGATCCTGGAAAACTGGCCTATGATTCACCCTTGGTTATTAGTCAAGCATGTAACAGAGTCCCACTTATAACCACGTTCAGACAAGTGTGTATATACTGCATTTACATTTGTTGTCCCTGTTGTTGACTTTCTATCAATTGCTAACACCCTTTTAAAAATTGCGAAACACATCAACAATTTGCAGAGAAGTTCATTGACCTCAGATACTAATTTCTTTTCCTGAAAAGTACATGAGATACTGTATATTCATTCATTTGCCATTTAGCAATCATTTATTAAGACCCAACAAACACCGCAAGACCAATGTAAGGACTAAACTTGCCTGCTGCATACCTTTCTTGATCAAAATTCTTCCTTAGGCCCTTTTTCTTTTTTCCATTTTGTTACTTACTCAAAGTGTATTTACTGCAGGAAATATTCAAATTCAACTTGGCATTAATGGCAGTCTGTTTTGGTCAACATTTCCAATTGTGAGTTTCATCATTACACATCATAGACATGTTTCCTCACAAACTGAACTTACTATTCATCCTTTCTTCATATCTTTGTTATTACCATTACTTTTTCACGTCCTTTCTGTCCACCATCCTTATCCCTCAATACCAAGTTTGATACTAACCTTCTCTACATAGTTTATTTGACTACCCAGGCAATTGAAATTTCTTTATTGAATGTCAATTGTACGTATTATCTATATTACTGTTTTGACATTGTTACAGTTTAATTGTGAAACATCTTAGAGTGCAAAGCATTCTACCACGTGATGTTAATTTATGACCTAGACTCTAAGTGCTGTAGATGTGATGAGAAGAGAAAGATTAATAAAAGATGTTTATGTTCTCATTTATTTCAAGCACAGATTAAAGCAGATGTTTCTAGATGTAAAATCCAGTGCTTCTTTCAACTTGGAAGTTGTGCCAACTCCTGGATAAGGATATTTTTCTGCCAAGAAGCAGAGAAGTGATGAGTTTCCTGTGAGTATTTCTAAGTCTCCTTTAGTGGAGGCAGAAATGAAAGGGAGCAGCTGTTTATCATGCTTTATTGAGACTGCAAATTTCATCATTTAAGCACTGAATTGATTAATTCAAAACACTGCATTGAGTGTGTTTTCTGAAAATTGATGAATATGCAAATAGGATTTTGGAGGAAGTTTTACTCCTCAGAGTAATTGAAGAAGAATTTTACTGTCTACCAATATATAGCTACCTAAAAGGTCTTGTATAGATTCAGATATTTAAGATATTAATGATGTTTGAGGTAACGTAGTTGTTGAGCTGCCTCTCCTAAATCCTTGCTTTTCAAATTTAAATGTGCATACAAATCACTTGAGGATCTTGGTAAAAACACAGAGTCCAACTGAGAAGTCCTGGGATGTGGTTGGGATTCTGCATCCCCAAAACGCTTCCAAGTGATGCAGACCATACTTTGAGTAACAAGGCCCTAAACATGAGGCATGTTGCTGCTCCATGTTTCACCTGAGAGTACCCACTACTGTAGCTAGGAAGTTGCCACCACATGTTCAAGGTCAAGGAGGTGTTTTCTATAATACAAAATCACTTTTAATGCATTTCCTTGAGAAGTGGTGCTATTGATTGTGGCTAAGTGTAGTTGAATCATTTAGCCCATTTTTCTTTAGTCTTTAAACATTTATTGAGTGTTGTCTATGTGTAAGGCATAGAAATAAAGACAAATAGAATCAGGTTCATGGCTATGAAGTTAGCTTGTTTCCCTGCTAGATTTGAACTCAAGAATTCATAGTATTGCAGAGGTGTGTAAAAATCAAGATACCAATAATTTCTTAGAGTAATTTAAGGAGTAACATATTTCATCTACATTAGTTATGGAGTAACAAGAATTGAGTTACTGATGCCAGGAACAAAACCTGCTCTCCCAATCTGGGGGAGGGAGGGGAAGCCTGGGAAAAAAAATCATAGATGAAAAAAATTTAGTATAAATGAATAATAAAAAGAAAAATCCTGGGAACACTAGGCCCCCAAGTTTTCCTTTTCCCCTGCAAAATTTCAGTGCTGCTCACTCATGTAGTCGTTAATTCCCTAATTCAACCAACAATTAGTACATGCCAGCTATTTTTCTGGGTCCTGGTAAGATTATGGTGAATGAAACAAGATTCCTGACTATATGGAGCTATGGAACACACAATGACTATATATAGTAAGTGAATTAAGAAATAGACAAGAAAATATCTGAGAAGGATGCATACTTCAAATAAGTAACACAGAGTTAAGTGATAATGGCTGGAAAGAAGATTGTGTCAGAGAATATCTGCATGTAATTACCCACTGTCTCTGATACATACTTTCAATAGGATACCTGACTTTCTAACCAGGAATTCCCTGCTCATGGTGGGTATTTCCCTAGAGTTTGAGGGATGATTTTTATGAACCCCTTTTTCTTAAATAATCTTAATCCTAGTCCTCTGAACAATTAAACTTTTTGTAACCATTTCTTCCATGTTATCATCAATAAACAGACTCATGGTAACATTCCCTGATAACCTAAAAAATATTTATGCAGTTAGTATTGTCTCCCTCCCCTAATATTTTCCTATATCTATAATTTAAGATGATTGGTTTTGTGTGATAAGGGAAATACAAAGTATTTGGCCAATGCCAGGATTCCCCTAGTGATTCAAACAGGATTGTGAGGACAGGACGTTGACCTTGAAACAGGACAAATGAGCAAGCTTTTCACAAGGAAGATGAAGATAGAAGCATTTGGATGTCAGGGAGTTGTGGAAAAAGACTTCGAAGGGAAGGGAAATTACCATTTAGTGGATATTCTACTGTTTGATGATATTGTACTAGGTACTTATATAAGCCCAATCCAGGAGCCCATCTTTCATATATAGCAATGCTGTTCACTGAGAGAATGAGATCCAAGATTCAAACAACTTGGAACATATCATGCCGGTAAATATCCAAATAATAGGAATACGTTGTGGAAGGTAAGAAGAATCACAACCATGAAGGCACGCCCTTGGTTCCTCAGAGATTCAGGACCAGTACAAGATGCTATCTATGCTAATGTGCTCAGCTTTATCAGATAGGCTTCTACTAAAGCCAGGTTCAGACTTCTCACTCTGGTCCCTACCCTGCTATGGTACATTATGCAGGTGGTTTGTACCTAATCTTAGTAATTCAACTCACTCTGTTGTACATAAACTATCTTTTATATATCTGAGTATTTCACTCCTACCCTGACGCACTGACATGCCTACCCATGTCTGTCCTTTGGCCATTGCAAATGAATCACATTGCAGCAAAACTGGAGATACGATGGTAAATTGGAGTCTGGCTAGATATGCATTGACAACAGCTCTTAAGCAGATGTTTGAGTGTTAAGTCTTTATATAGTTTCTTATTCTCTTGAGTAAAATGATTCAGAAAATCAAAAAGCATGTATATTGGAACTCTGCATTCACAAAGGGCATTTGAGTATATTTCTAAAAGTTGTTTTAAATTTGTGGATTCATTATAAAATGATGGATGGAATGTAGATGTCCACTCTATCAAGGGAGCTGCTCACATATTTTCAAATTCATATGTAAATATTTAGAAACTGAATCTTTGTGATTAAGATGTTCACATAGAAAGCATTCAGTAACTGGCTTTTTTTTTTTTTAATCATTATTCAATAGTAATGGTCCATACCATAGGCCGAAAGCTGTTAATTTTTTTCCATTTAAAGTCTCCATTTATTTGATTACTATTTGTATACAAATGGAAGAGTACCCAAAATATAAATGATACAAGTAATTCAGAGAGGAAGCTCTTTTTCTGTTCAGAATGTCATTATTTCCTCCATTTTAAATGAATTGATATGTAAATGTGATTTCTGTTATTTAAAGTAAAGATTATTCTAGTGTGAACAATATTAACATTTGAGATACTAATACCTGCCCTACCTACCTCAAAGTTAGACTCAAATATATTCATCTTTTGTCATCAAATACGTACCGAATGTTGATTATGTGCCAAACACTGCAGGAGACTAATTTTCTCACAAGATTGTAAACTTGGATGGATCCTTTGTGAAATAATTAAAATTCTATACTACTTGATTAGCCCCTATTCTCCTTAATTCACCCTGCAGCCTTTCAAGGTAGGTATTTTTCTAGATTTGCCAATCAGGAAACAGGAACTCACACAAGTTAGGAGGCTTACCCATATCCATACAGGTTGTTCCCTGGGGTTGATTTGAACTCAATATTTTATCTTTCTGAGAGTCCCCTCTTTCTACTTCAGCACATGGCCTCCCACACTTACATCTGTGTGACCATTTACTGCATCAGTAGTAGCAGATTTGTGATTATAATGCTAACTACCCTCTGCACTAAATCTTGCCCTTTCAAACTTGGTCTTCATGAGAACACTGAAAAAGTTGGGAGAGTATAATTACACATCTGATATTAAGGTTCTTCATCATACTTACTTTCCTGAATTTTAATAACTACCACCGCCTCTTTGAAGCCAAGAACCATCTCTTATTTATTTTTATATCCTTATACCTAGCAAAATGCTGGGTGCACAGCAGGTGCTCTGTAAGTTGATTTGAAGTTAATGTTTCTGAAACTATTCCCTCATCCACATTCATAGTAATAATGCAAATTTATAGTAAAAGTTTATATTATATGCAATATTTCCCTGTTTAATAAATTTGTATCTAGTTGAAAATAGATTCCCATCAAAATGATTAAAATAAAATTAAGAGATTTGGGTTTGATAGAGTGGGCCTTGGATATGATAATATATTGGCAGAGTTTTGAAAACTGTAGAATTTTTGCAAATATAAAGAATTATTGTTATCATCACGGAAAGATCTAGTATAATCCTGTCAAAGATCATTTCATTTTGTTTTCAGACATTGCAACACTATTGTCTGTCACATGTTTTCTGCACCAGGCTATTTTCTGTTGCACATTGAAGATAGCTTTTAAACTATTAACCTCAGAGCAATCTGGTATGATAGCAAATCTTTTATAAGGCAATTAAATTCAGGCAAATAAAAAGGCAGAAATGACAGTAACCAAATGAAGAAAACACGAGATTAAATTATGCCATAAATTATAAACAGAAGGTGTATTGTTTTTCTGTTCTGAAGAAATGCCCTGTCTCATTACTAAATTCCAGCACACTACCACTCATGCTGACCTTACCTGCAAGCTGCCTCCTTCATGCTTCTGAAAATTATCTCCTCTGTAGAACTCCATAATATTCTTCCCAACAACCAACTATCTCAGGAATATAGAAGAATTATAGCTCCTTCACACAGTTAACAGTTCATTTTTTTCTCATTAGTAAGATTAAGCCCACAGTATCAGTCTGGATTTTAAGTCACAAGCAAGAGAAACCAATTAAAGCTGATTTAAGCAAAAGAAAAATTTGTTTAAAGGATATTAGGAAGTTCATGAATCACCCAGAAGGATGGGCCACATCTGGGGATAGTCAGACAGTAATGATGCTTAAAATTATGCTGTAGAACTTGCCTGAGAAGAGGACACCATAGCTAAATGCCTCTACTTGCACAACTAAAGAACCAAAGACAGCAGATGGAACATAGGATGCTGTTGCAAATACTGTTACACACAACTCACCATTCTTTCTGTCATATTTTTTGGATCTACTTCATTGAGAATATACTGCTGGGTCAAGTCTGACAGGTTCATCTGGTTGGCAGTCTTAAGTTGCGCATCCAAATTCTGGCTGCAAAGAAGTCAAGCATCAGGCAAGAAAGCCAGCATCTATTTTGTATATAAGATAGCATCTCTGACTCTTCACTGGTGTTCAGAGGCTGAGCTGTCACACAGAAAGACAAATATGCCCTACAACTTTATGAAAAACTTCCTTTGCTACAAAGCCACTAAAAGGGATTTGAATTCACAAATAGGTAATCTTTATTAAGGAGATCATAACCTAATGCCCTAAACACTTATCACAATGAACATGAATCAAAATGCAATACCTTTCACAGAATGCTATTTTGGTATTGTGTCAGAAATTTCCCTTTATTAAAACATTTTTTGTCAGACTGTTAACAATTGTTGCATGTAAAAGGATTTGTAGCTCAAAGTTAGATTGAACAGTGTGGGAAATGTTAGATTAAAGAAGTTTCTTTCCTAAAAATCATTGTAGATCATTAATATACCTATGTACAGTATGACAGAAACCTATAGTGTATAGAATTTTTCCATTTATTGATCCCAAATCCCCTTCCTCCTTTCTTCTCTCTCATTTTGTTTTCTTTCTTTCCTTCTTTCCACTCTTTCTTCATATAATATCCTCCTGGACTAGTGATTTGCAGAATACCTTTGATAAATATTGTTACTATTTTAAATAATTGCAAAGCAGCTGTTGCTTTCAGCAAGAATAAATGACCCAAATCTGTCTCAATGTTGTCTGTTTTACAATCAACTTCTATTCTTAATTATGTTGTCAAGGAAATTATGGAGAGATAGGAGGTCAGTCTTTATTGCAATGTTCTCTTCAAAATTGTGTAAGTTTGATTTACATAAAGCTCCCATTTTTGTAGATTAAAAATTGCCAGTGATTAGTAAATATATATTCATCCTAATACTATATCTGTCATGGATAATCATAATTCATACTTATATAAAATTTTACACTTTTTGAAGCACTAACATGACATTTGAGAACTACTCACTTAGTTCTAAAATATTTTACCCATCTTGAAAGGAACAGTCTGGAAGACAGATAAAATTGGTAAGGGTAAATGCACATGTTAAAAAATCCAGACGACCAGCTCCACTGCTTAACTCTCAGATATTTTGGCAGAGGAGATGTCCTAATTTTGCAAGAAGAACTTTGACCTGTGAGAATTTCTGCTTATCTGAATACCTCTACCTACTTATTAGTTTATTCCCCAATAACTATTTTACTGTTTACTTTATGGCAGCTTAACCAAAAGTTGCTCAAAATCTACAAAAAAAAAAAAAAGAGGATCATATTATAACTATAACCACCCAGTAGTTTATCTCCTGTGATAGAGGAATTTCTATACTGAAATTCCTATGAAAGAGAGAGAATGGTAATTCCTAGAGTAGTTCTCATTTATCATCCAAGCCGTTTGGGAATTTTTCTGGTTATTTTCAATTTTACTTATTCTTTAAAATTTCAGTAGATACTGCTTCTCCCAGAGATTCTTATTTGGTTGATCAGAGGTAGCATTCTGTTTTCTCTTAAAATTTGACTAAGGAATTTTAATATACCACTAACATTGATAAACTTGTGTCTTAAAAAATCTGGGACCCAAATCTTTCTCCCTATGGTAGATCCTCTCTATGGTCTATATCAAAGTGCCCATATAAACTTAAATTACTATTTACAATTTAATATAAAATTGCTGTATAAATAGCACTAAAAGTTTAAGTGTAACTCTTGAGGATTATATTTTGGAAAGTGTAAAACATATCAAATGATTGCAAAGGGCTCTTCTTAACAATTTATAAACATTTGAGTAAGTTATCAGGAACTATAGCACATACATCATCAAATATCTAATACTTGGAAATATTAAGCATTAGGAATATTCAAAATTTATAGACAAATCTAGTAATTTGAAAGGAAAGAAAATAATGGAAAATATGAACTGGATATAGTTCAATATGGCTGTGATGCTAATATGAAAAATAGCACAAAAGTAGATTTAATCTAAATAATTTGAAAGTATGGTTAAATAAAGTCATCATATTAAGTACAGTCATCACAGAAGAAGAATCCTCTATGGGAAAAAAAAAAATTGTCTAATACAGAAAGAATGCCCAAGATGCTAGCCTAGAAAGACCCTGAACTCACCTCCTTCATGGACATGCCAAATCTACTCCCAATTATAGAACAATTGCTCCTAAAGATCTGAGGGCTAGCTGAGCAGTTCCTACACAACAAAAGATAGACCACATAGAAGAGTACAGCAAAAGAGTTGGAGACACGGTAACAAAGGGAACACCCACCTTCCATGCTGTAAATTGCAGTGGAGAGGATAGTGCTGAGGACCCGAGCCAATTCATCTGCCCTGGGGCACATTAAAAAAGACACAGTTTAAAAGGGAAACTAGAAAAAAAGATGGCTCTAGAACCCTGCCAAATGACGGGAAAGCTGCTAGAATTCTCTCCAGATAGGCAGACAGGCAAGTGCCACAATTTATATTTTCCCTTCACCTTGATAGTGCAGACAGGAACAGGGTCTAGGTGCCATTGCTGACCTGCTGCCTCAACAAGCCCCAGGCCCCTAATCCTTACCATCCCTGGATGCCGTGAGACACAGGAAAAAAAAGGACTGTGGTTTAAAGAGCAACAGGAATATAAATATTCCTGCCCTAGAACTCTGCCAAACATCAGGGGAGCTGTTGGAATTCTCTCTAAATCAGAAGCCCTGGCAAGTGCCAGGGTTTATGTTTCCTTTCCACCTTAACAGTGAGGATGGAAACAGGACCCAGGTAGCCCAGTGGACCTCGCACTTCTGGGAGCCTCAAGCCCCTAGCCCACAACAGCCCCAGCCATCCTACCAAGGTGTCCCTAGCACAACAGATAACAGAATGTACCTGTTCAGTGCTCACTACAGTTCCAGCCATTTCAGCAAGGTGGCATGGACACAAGGCACACTGGAACATTTTAGGTCCACAGCACTTTGGTTCCGGACGACTTGCCTGGGCACCACCAGTGCAAAATGTCATGGGACCTCCTAGCCCATGCCTGCATCTGCTCTGGATGACTCACCAGGGTACCCCATGTGTGGAGCACCCTGGGACAACCTGGCCTATGCCCAACTCAACTCCAGCCATCCCGCAGGACACCACCTGTGTAGGACACACTGGCCCCCCAGCTTATACCTATTTCACCTTCAGCTGTCCTTCCAGGACTTCATCTGTGTGGAAAGCCCCAAGATCCCCTGATTGCATCTACTTCAATTTTAGTTATCCTGCCAGGGTACCATCTGTATAGAGAGCCCCAGGACTGCTCTGAACTATGCCTACTTCCCATAACCATCTGATTAGACGGTTCATCCTAGCAGTGCACCAGAACTCCTAGCCCATGCCAGCCACAGCTCCAGCCTGTTGAAGTCCAGGCACACACAGCCAGTACAACCCTAGAAAAAACATCATTCCTTTGTTTAAGTTTAAGAAAAGTTCTGTTCCACCAAATTCATTAAAACAACCCCAGAGAGCCATCAAAATGAAGAGATAGGGGAATATGCTTCAAATGAAATACCATGACAAAACCTCAGAAAAAGAACTACATAAAACAGGAATAAGCAATCTATCTGATAAAAAGTTCAAAGTAATAATTGTAAAGATGGTAACCAGACTGCAGAGATGAGTGGATAAACACAGTGAGAACTTCAACAGAGAGACAGGGAATACAGAAAAGAATCAATCAAAATTGAAAAAGATAATAAATGAAATGAAAAATACACTAGAGGGAATCAACAGTAGATTAAGAATGCTAAAGAACAGAGCAGGAATCTGGAGAACAGGGTAATGGAAAGTACCCACACTGAACAATAAAAAGAAAAAAGAATTTCAAAAAATGAAGATAAGTTGAGGGATCATTTGGACAACATGAAGTAAACAAACATTTGCATAGTAAGTATCCAAGAAAGAGAAGAGGGAAAGAGGGTTAAAACTATGGTGAGGAAATAATAGCTGAAAATTGTCCTGTCCTGGGGAAATAAAAAACAGATATCCAACTTCAGGAAGCACAGAGTTGCAAACAAGATGACCCTAAAAAAGTAAGGATAAAAAGGGAATCTTAAAGCAAAAGAGAAGCAACTAGTTATGTATAAAGGATACTCCATAAGGATAGCAGTTGATTTTTCAGCTGAATTTTGCAGGCCAGAAGAAAGTGACATAACATATTCAAAAGGCTAAAAGGAAAGAACATACAGCCAAGAATACTCTTACTAGCAGGCCATAGTTCATAATAGAAGGAGAGAGTTTCCCAGACAAACATAAATTAAAGGAGTTTATTGTCACTAAACAGGCTTTACAAAAAATGTTAAAGAGACTTATTTAAGGGGAAAAGAAAAAGCCATAATGAGAAATATAAAAATTATGAGAAGAAAAATGTCATGACTAAAAGCAAACATACAGTAAAAACAAACATACTAAAAGTAAATATATAGTATTGCTCTAGACACTAGAGCAATAAATTATAAAGCTAATATAAAGGTTAAAATCAAAAATAGCAAAATTTTAAAAATTAGGTAAGGGGATTCACAAAATAAATAGATGTAAAACATGACAACATATACATCGAACATGGAGGAGGAAGTAAAAATGAAGTTCTTTTAGAATGTAAAACACTTAAGTAACCATCAACTTAATATAGACTGCTGTATATATAGGACATTATATAAGAACCTCATGGGAACCATAAAACAAAAACCTTTTTGTTTTATTTTATTTTAATAAAATAAAATAAAGAGAACAAAAGTCAACCATAACACTAAAGAAAGTCATCAATCATGAGGAAAGAGAGAAAGAGATAAAGTAACAGAGAAGAAATACAAAAACAGTAATAAAACAATTAACAAAATGGCAATAGTAAATAACTATTAATAATTATTTTAAACATAAAGAGTCTCAATGCTTTAATAAAAAGACATTGGTCAGACAGAAGGGATGTAAAAAACAGACCCATCTATATGAAGCCTATAGGAGACACACTTTAGACCTAAAGACACATAGAATCTAAAAGTGAAGAGATAGAAAAAGATACTGCATACAATTGAAAGTGAGGGGGGAAAAAGCTGGGGTAGCCACACTTATAGCAGACAAAATAGACCTTAAAACAAAGACTGTAACAGACAAAGAAAGGCACTGTATAATGTTAAAGGGATCAATCCACAAGAGGACATAGCAATTGTAACTATCTATGCACCCAACACTGAAGTAAATATTAACAGAAATAGAGGGAGAAATTGACTGTAGTGCAATAAGAGTAGACCACTTTAACTTCCCATTCACATCAGTGGTTAGATCATCCAGATTGAAAAATTAATAAGGAAAGAGTATCTTTGAGTGACACATTAGACAAGATGGACTTAACAGATATATACAAAACATTTCATCCAAAAAACAAAACAAAACAAAAACAAAAACAACAGAGTACATATTCTTTTCAAGGGCAGAGGAACATTCTTCAGGATAGATCACATGTTAGGCTACAAAACAAGTCTCAACGAATTTAAGAAGATTAAAATAATTTCAAACATCTTTTCCAACAACAGTAACAACAGTATGAAACTAGAAATTAATTATGAGGAAAAAACTAGAAAAAACATGAATCTATGGGGGCGAAGCAACATGTTTCTAAATAGCCAATGGGTCAGTAAAGAATCAAAAAGGAAATAAAAATATATGTGGATAAAATGAAAATGGAAATATATTAATCTAAAATATTGGGAACATAGTAAAAGCAGTTCTAAAAGGGAAATTTATACTAATACAGGCAGGCCTACCTCAAGAAACAAGAACAATCTTACATCCTTGAATCTAAAGGAACTAGGAAAACAATAAACAAAACCCATAATAGAAGAAAAGGAAGAATGGAGATCAGAGAAAAATGAATGAAATAGAGACAAAAATATAGAAAAGATCAATGAAAACAAGAGCATGTTCTTTGAAAAGAAGATAAAATTCATAAAACTTTAGCCAGACTCAACAAGAAAAAAAGAGAGAGGACCCAAATAAATAAAACCAGAAATGGAAGAGAAGAAAGAACCAACACAACAGAAATACAAAGGATTATAAGAGATTACTATGAAAAATCATATGCCAACAAATTGGACAACCTAGAAGAAATGGGTAAATTCCTAGAAACATATAACCTATTAACTGAATCAGGAAGAAACATACCAATTTCTAGACACAAAATTAAATTGGTAATCAAAAAATGCCATAGTGGGATTCCTGGATGGCTCAGCTGGTTAAGTGCCGGACTCTTGACTTCAGCTCAGGTAATGATCTCAGGGTTGTGAGGTCAAACCCCACAAACAGGCTCCACTCAAGGCATGGAGCCTACTTAATATTCTTTCTCTACCTCTTCCTCTTCCCTTCCCCTGTTCACACACACTCTTTCTAAATTTAAAATTAATTAATTAATTAATTAAAAATTCCAAACAAACAAAATTCTAGGCCCAGATGAATTCACATGTGAATTCCACTAAACATTTAAAGAAGTGTTAATACCTAGTCTCCTCAAACTATTCCAAAAAATAGAAGTGGAAGTAACACTTCCAAACATATTCTACATGGCCATCATTACCTGGTACCAAAACCAGACAAACACACTCCAAAAAGAATAAATGAACAAATAGATGAACAAATGAATGAAGAAATGAAAGAAAGAAAGAAGAAAGGGGGAGGGAGGGAGGAAGGAAGGAAAGAGGAAAAGAGAAACCTACAGGCAGATATCCCACATGAACATAGATCCAAAAATCCTTGACAAAATATTAGCAAGCACATTCAATAATACATTAAAAGGATAATGTACCACAATCAAGTAGGATTTATTCCAGGGATATAAAGTGTTTCAATATTCTCAAATCAATCAACATGATATACCATATTTTTAAAAAATGATGGACAAAAATCATATGATCATCTCAATAGATACAGAAAAAGCATTTGGCAAAATTCAACATCCATTTGTGATAAAGACTCTCAACAAAGTGGGCTTTGAGGAGACATAGCTCAATATAATAAAGACCATACGCGAAAACCCCCAGCCAACATCATATTCAGTAGTGAACTCTGAAAACTTATCCTTTGAGATTAGGAACAAGAGGAGGATTCCATTTTCACCACTCTTATTCAACATAGTACTGGAAGTCCTAGCCACAACAATTAGACAAGAGGAAGAAATAAAAGGCATCCAAATTGGTAAGGAACGAGAAAAATTGTCACTATTTTCAGATGACATGATATTCTACATAGAAAAATAGAAAACTCCAAAGACTCCACAAAAAAAGCTATTAGATGCAGTGTAGATGCAGGATAAGAAAGTAATACACAGAAATCTGTTGCATTTTAATAAAAACAATTCCATTTATAATTACACTAAAAAGGACAAAATACATACTAATAAACTTAACCAAAAAGAGAAAACAACTGTACTCTGAAAAGTGTAAAACTTTGATGAAAGAAATTAAAAACACACACAAATGGAGAGATATACCATGTTTATGGATTGGAAGAATTGATATTGTTAAAATGGGGGCGCCTGGGTGGCTCAGTGGGTTAAAGCCTCTATTTTCAGCTCAGGTCATGATCTCAGGGTCCTGGGATCGAGGCGCACATTGGGCTCTCTGCTCAGCAGGAAGCCTGCTTCCCCCTCTCTATCTGCCTGTTTCTCTGCCTACTTATGATATCTGCCTTTCAAAATAAATAAATAAAATATTTTTTTAAATATTGTTAAAATGTTCATATTATCCAAAATGATCCACAGAAACCAATAGCATTTTTCACAGAATTAGAACAAATAATCCTAAAATTTGTATGAAATCACAAAAAATGTCAAATAGCCAAAATAATCCTCAGAAAGAACAAAACTGGAGGTATCACAATCCCAGATTTCAAGATATACTACAGAGATATAATGAGACAGTATGTACTGGCACAAAAATAGACATATAGATCAATAGAACAGAATAGAGAGCCCAGAAAAAACACCATGCTTATATGGTCAATTAATCCACAACAAAGGAGGCAAGAATATATAACAGGCAAAGACAGTCTCTCAAATAACTGGTGCTATGAAAACTGGACAGCTACCTGCAAAAGAATAATACTGGGCCACTTTCTTGCCATACACAAAAATAAACTCAAAATGGATTAAAGATCTAAATGTGATATCTGAAAACATAAAACTCCTAGAAGAAAACATAGGTAGTAATTTCTTTGACATCAACCTTAGCAACATTTTTCTAGATATATATCCTCAAATAAGGGAAATAAAATGAAAAATAAACTATTGGGACTACACCAATATAAAAATATTTTCCCAGTGAAGAAAACCATCAAGCAAATGAAAAGGCAACCTACTGAATGGGAGATGTTTGCAAATAAGTCCAATAGTGAGGTAATAGCCAAAATATATAAGGAACCTGTAAAACTCAACACCAAAAAAACAAATAATCTAATTTTAAAAATGGGCAGAGAAACTGCCAGACATTTTTTTAAAAAAGACATACAATGATTAACAGACAAATGAAAAATGCTGAACATTATTCGTCTTCAAAGAAACACAAAACAAAACCATAATGAGAGATTGTCTCAAACAAGTCAGAATAGCTAGTATCAAAAAGGCAATAACAAATGTTGGTGAGGATGTGGAGAAAAAGAACAAGTACTGTTGGTTGGGATGAAAATTGGTGCAACCACTGTGGAAAACAATATGGAGATTGCTCAAAAAATTAAAAATAGAAATATCATATGACCCAGTAATTCCTCTACTGGGTATTTACCCAAATAAAATGAAAACCTAATACAAAAAAATATATGAACCTCATGTTTATTGCAGCATTACTTACAATAACCAATACATGGAAGCAACTTGAATGGATAAAGATGTAGTGTATATATACAATGGAATATTACTCAGTAATAAAAAAGAATGAGATCTTGCCATTTGTGACAACATGGATGGACATAGAGGGTATTAGGTTAAGTAAAATAAGTCAGATGGAGAAGAACAAATGTAATATGATTTCACTTACATGTGGAATTTAAAAAAACAAACAGAACCAAAACAATGACAATAACAATGAAAAAAAACAACAACCAAAAGGAGCAGAAACAGACCCATAAATATAGAGAAAAAATTGGTGGTTGCCAGAGAGAAGGGAGTCAAGGGATGGGGAAAATTTGTGAAGGGGCATGAAGGCACAGGCTTCTAGTTATGGAAAGAATAAGTCATAGGGATGAAATGCACAACATAGGGAATATTATTTTTTTTAAAGATTTTATTTATTTATTTGACAGACAGAGATCAGAAGTAGGCAGAGAGGCAGGCAGAGAGAGGGAGGGGGAAGCAGGCTCCTTGCTGAGCAGAGAGCCCAATGTGGGGCTCAATCCCAGGGCCCTGGGATCATGACCTGAGCCGAAGGCAGAGGCTTTAACCCACTGAGCCACACAGGCGCCCCAGTAGGGAATATTATTAATTGTACGGTAGTAGTGTTGTATGGTGACAGATGGTAGGGTAGCTACACTTGTGGTGAGCATAGTATAATGTATACAGTTGTTGAATCACTATGTTGTACACCTGAAACTAATGTAACATTGTGTGTCAACTATAGTTCAATAGAAATATTAATATATAAATAAAAATAAAACTCACATAGACACATAAAACAAACATCATAGTTATTCTGACGGGCATAGTAAAGAGTATGCTCCCAGGGTGCCTGGATGGTGCAGCCAGTTAAGTGTTCAACTCTTGATTTCAGCTCAAGTCATGACCTCAAGGTCATAGGATCAAGTCTCGTGTTGGGCTCCGTCACTCAACAGAGTCTACTTGAGATTTCTTCTACCTCTGCCCCTCCCATTCATGTTCTCTCTCTCTCTCAAGTAATTAAATAAATCTTTGAAAAAATAAAGGTTGACACAAAATCTAAAATAGGAAAAATATGCTCCCAATGAATAAAAGCATAAGATACATAAGATATTTGCAGAGAAATGTATATAGATAGGTATATAGAAATGTATATAGAAAACTATAAAAGGGAAATAAAAAATTTTTAAACTTAAAATTCAATATCTAAAAAACCGATTTAAGTAGGTAAACTTAAAAACAAATGGAACTGACAAAAAAGTCAGTATGCATTAAAAATAAATAGAAATAATCCAATCTAAATGAAAAATAAAAACAATTATTAAAAAAACAAGTTTGTGGGAATGGTGGAGCATAGAAAAAGATATAGAATATGTATACATGGAGTCTTAGAAGGAGAAAAGAGAAATAGAATGTGGAATAAAAAATATTTGAAGAAACAAAGAGCAGAAAGTCCCCATATTTGATGATAGACATAAATATACAGAATCTAAAATATTAATAAATCTCAAAAAGATATATATAAAGATAATAGATCATATTCAAAGTCCCTAAAACTAAAAATAATGAGAAAAATGGGGCGCCTGGGTGGCTCAGTGGGTTAAGCCGCTGCCTTCGGCTCAGGTCATGATCTCAGGGTCCTGGGATCGAGTCCCGCGTTGGGCTCTCTGCTCAGCAGGGAGCCTGCTTCCTCCTCTCTCTCTGCCTGCCTCTCTGTCTACTTGTGATCTCTCTCTGCCAAATAAATAAATAAAATCTTTTTTAAAAAAACAAATAAATAAATAAATAAAAATAATGAGAGAATCTTGACAACAGCCAGAAAAAAATGATACATTATATACAGGAAGACAACAATTTCAGTGAAAGTTAACTTTTTATTTGTAGATATTAGAGGTTGAAAGATAATAGGAAACAATTCTTAAATACTAAAATAAAACATTCTCAACTCAAAATACCATATCTAGTGGGGGAAAAAAATCCTTGAAGAAAAAAACAAAATAAAGCACATTTTTAGAAAAAAGCAACTAAAATAATCAAATAGGACAAATCGTTGCCAGGAGACATGCACTGTCAGAAATAGGTGTGCATGTGACATGAATTCTCTGCTACACTCTCTTGCTCCTCAGAGTTTTTACCTAGTATCCAATCTGCAGTTATCTGGTTTGAGAAAGAAAACCTAACTAAGCCACTTTTGGAAATCAGCAGCTCCTTTCACGTATCCCAAAAGCTGCCTGTCACATTACTAAGTTTAGCTTCTCATTTGAAGGATACTGTACTTGAAAGATAATACCAAAGATAAAGAAGAAAGTGGTATATAACTGAATTAAGTCTAAATGGTTTTCTTAACAAAATTTCCCTCTGGGAGTGAACAAAGCTCTAGTAACCTTAAAAGCCTCTCTGACATTTCAAACCTAATGACTCATACTTTCTTCCTACCTTTTAGAAGTCACTTTCTTTCTTTATATTTTCCCTTAAAATAAGTCTTCTTATGCCAATAAATCTTATGAAACCAACCTCAAATCTCTTGTCTCTCTCTCAATAATCCAGTCTCACAAATTCTCAGCACTGAATGAACTTAACCATTTGGCTTCTGCATCCCTATACTTAAGCAGGAAGTATTGCAGAGAAACCAAACAACCAGGCAAACTGATATCTCTAAAAACCTAGTCATTATGCTCAAATGAAGGATCACCACTGCTACACAATCCTACTCCATTGTTGTTATTGTTGTCTGCCTGGTACCATCTACCATCTTATTTTGATTAAGGCTTTGTTCCATTGGCAAAAGTACTACACATGTCACTAGCTGTCTCATTACCAGATCTTCATACTTCAGCCTTCTTGCATTCTTTTTGTGTGTTTTTGTAATAGAAAAAATGGAAGAATAATTGGTGTGGTTTTGAAATTGAAAATTGCAATTGAAAAATTGATTGAGTAGGGACCTTCACAGTTTTTAACTAAAATAATGTCAGTGACTACATAAACAAATCTACTCTTAAGGTGGATGTCATTGAAAAGTTTAAATTCTGATTGAAACTTATTACATTCCTTGACTAGGATAGAGCTCTGACTATGTAAACAAAAACAAGTCCTACTCATAATAATAGTAAAATTATGTTAATAGTATTTAAAGGTTCATCTTTCAAAAGAAAGATTTGTATAAAAAAAATTTGTGTAATTTAGAGGTTTTAAATTAAAACTATAGACATACTTGTTAAGATGAAACAGATTACTTTCCATATGAATAAGACATATAGAAATATTTATTAAAATGTGAGTTAACAAATGTGAAGATATTCCCAAATCTCAGTGATCAGTTAACAGTTTTTCATACTTTTCTGATGTTTCCTTTATTAACATCTAAATTTCTAACATTAAAAAGAATACTGTCCTAAAAAAAATTTTTTTAAATCTCTGAGAAGTATTTAACTGTTTGCAAAAGTTGTTCAGCTATCCTTGAGCATTCTTAAGAAAAGATTACTAAAATTTCAAGAGTACAGCTAGTTAGCTGGCTATGTTGCTGAGATAATTACAGTATTCCTTTTTTTTTAAAGATTTTATTTATCTATTTGACAGATAGAGCTCACAAGTAGGCAGAGAGGCAGGCAGAGAGAGACGGAGAAGCAGGCTCCCTGCTGAGCAGAGAGCTCGAGTGCTCGATGCGGGGCTCGATCCCAGGACCCCGGGATCATGACCTGAGCTGAAGGCAGAGGCTTTAACCCACTGAGCCACCCAGGCGCCCCTACAGTATTCTTTATTTGGCAACAAGTCCTAACAATTTTCCTCCATTTGACAATAAAGTGCATAGAAAGAAATCAAAAGATTAGGTGTTTTGATAAAATACTCCCTGGAGACAATTATTTTATAAGTTTCTCACTCACTCCAGAAGAGCCCCAGATGATCTTTTATCAGAGGAGTAGAGAGTGATTAGGATGTAGCTGTAAGTATAACCTAAATTTTCAGGATACAAGGTAGCTCTAGGTTTTCAAATTTTCTATCAAAACAATCTAATGTAGCTTTAAAAAAATGTATACCCCAGATCTCCTCTATAAGATTATATGATTTAGCAGGTTTTGGATGGGACCCAGGAATCCTTAGAATCAGCCCAGATAAGAGGATCCATTAAATTTGGTTATCTACGGGAGAAAAAAGAAATGATTTAGAAAGATTAGACTAGTTCATAAAAGGGAGCTCCAAACCATATTCATAACAGTCATAATTCAAAATAGCCAAAAGACGGAAGCAACCCCAGTGTCCAGAGACAGATGAATAAATAAGCCAGATGTAGTATATACATACAATGAGATATCCTGACACACGCTAAAACATGAATAAAACTTGAGGATATTTAGAAATAAGCCAGCCACAAAAAGACAAATTCTGTATGATTCCATTTATTTATGTAGAGTAGTCAAATAATTAGAAACAAAAAGTAAAATGGTAGTTGCCAGGGGCTGGCAGGGAAGGGAAAATGAGGACTTGTTTAATAGGTATAGAAGCTGCAGGGCTTTTTAAAAAGATTTACTTATTTGGGAGACAGAGAAGGCATAGGAGAAGGGGCAGGAGGAAAGGGAGAGAGAATCTCCAGCAGATTCCCCAATGAGCAGGGAGCCACCTCAGGGCTCAATCCCATGGGACCCTGAGATCATGACCTTAGCCAAAATCAAGAATTGGACACTTAACTGACTAAGCCATTCGGTGCCCCTAGAATTTGAGTTTTGCAAGATGAAGAAGTTCTGGAGGTTGGTTGCACAGCAATGTGGATATACTTAACACCACTGACTTATATACTAAAAATGGGTTAAGATGGTAAATTTTACGTTATGTATATTTTACTAGGATAAGAACATTTTAAAAAGGAAACTTTAGTGGTGAAAACATAATTTTCTGACTCACACTTTTGCTGTGAAACAGGACTGTGAAAATATGACATACTCCATATAGTACTCATTGTTACTACAGCCATCTTGAAAAGAAAAGAAAAAAAATTTTTTTTTAAGTTGTAGGAATAGTTCATCTCTCTCCCAGCAGCAGAGACCCCTCCTGGGGTATTTTCCTATCTCTAAGTGCTCAAAGGGGAGGTGTGAGTACAAATCATTTTAATAATATTCTGGATCAAACATGACATCATTAAAGGAAACTTCTCTGGTCCAAATGATTAAAAAGACCCACAGAGTGCACACAACACCGAAGTATAAATATACACAAATAATTTTGTGTTTATTGTTAATTTTATTCAAGACTATATTTCAGATTGTTTTTCTCAGATTAAAACACAGATAAAGCTCTGAACCTGGATATTGACTCACCTTCAAGATCCAGCAGCACCCCACAAAAAAAGCTCTGTCCTGTAGTTTACCAGCACCTCTCCAGGAGCTCCCAGAATAGTTATAGCTTGGTGATTCATAGTTCCCAGGCTTAAGGTCTGTGCTGGGTAGTCAGTTTATTCTTTAGGCTGTGCCACACTACCCCAGATAAACTCAACCGATTTATTAACAAAATGAAAGAAAGTAATCCCTGGAAACTCATCAAACATAATCTTGGGTACTACATGATCATGGAAATTGCTACCCTGACAATTGAAAAATTCACATCTCAAATGAAAATAATAAATTATTTCAACTATAGGAACAAATAGAGAAGTCATATGGGGGTGAATATTAGTTGTGCATGCATGGATGCACTGTGCAATTAGTAAACCATAAAAATGCATGACGTTTTTCAAAATATCACACAGATCATAGATTTTTGTTTAATTTAGTTTACTTACATAGAAAATTGAGATGAATATATTTTTAAGAACTTTTAATTTTTTTTAATTCCCAGAAGCCCAAGATACATGATAAAAATAGACAATTACCTTTAATTTCCACATGCTGAACTTTTCAGAGCACTAATAAATCAATTTAATAAACCTTTATTTGCCTGTGTATAAACTACTAGCTGCATAAATAAATAATGTTAAGTTTCTGTCCCTAAGGATTTTGTATTTTATTAGAAAAAGAGATTTACCAGAATCTGTCAAACTTGGTTGTACATTAAAACTGCCTGGGTGGGAGCTTTAAAAAAAAAATTTTTTTTTTTAAGTGGATGGCTAGCCCTAAGCCTAGAGGGTTTGATTTAATTTACCTGAGTCTGGGCCTGAAACTGTTGCCGTTGTTTTTAATTCCCCAAGAGATGTTAATATGCAGAATAAAATAGGCAGTTCTCAACAAATCTTAGTTCAAAATAAGACACTTCCAGATCCATGTGGTTGATTAAATACACTAAACTTTCCCCTTCCTTTCTAATATTTTTATGAAATGACAGAAAATATATGTTTAAAAAATAACAACGATGAAAAGGTTTTGTTTTGTTTTAAAAAGATGTCATGAGGGGTACCTGGGTGGTCCTCAAGTTTTTATTCATGTTAAGCTTCTACCTTCTGCGCAGGTCATGATCTCAGGACCCTGGAATGGAGCCCCATGTCAGGCTCCCCACAAAGATGGGCTTTCAGTGGAATTTCTAGAAAACAATCATTTTGCTGGAGATAAGAGTGTGGAAGTACCAGAGCCCAAACCAGAGCAGAGAGAACCAGATTCAGAGCAGTTTTTCCCTGGGTTGTCTCAGAAAAGCTCCCAGGCTGCAGTCAAGAGATAGGAATATGATGTAAGGTAAAGATAATAGCCTTCTGTTTAATGCACCCAGAAGAACATGGCAGTTGTGCCTCTGCTTCCCTGTGTATAGAGAGGTGATGAAGTCTCCCAGGTAAACCACTGGTAACTGCTCTCTGAAGAAGGATTTAGAAGTGCTCCTATTGAGAGTATTAGCAACTTATCTGCAAGCACTGTTTACTCTGCATCTCCTCATCTCATGCAAAGGGGCAATGTGAACACACATGAAAGAGCTTACCTAGCTCTAGATGAGTAAAATAAACTAACATATTCCTCATATAAATTAAACCCCCCTTTTTTTTTTATGTTGGCAAATAATAGGAATCTCTGGACTGCTCACATGCCTTGTGGGGAAGCAAGGCTGTTGACATGAATAATCTTCACATTGGAAAGACCAAAATTAGTTACTGCGGAGGGGAGAGGCCTATAGAGGAAAGGGACCTACAAAATCAGGAGAAAGACTCCCAAGGATTCATCAATGTGGCCCTTCACTCGTAACTATGAATGCACCTCTAATGATCATCATAAGAGCACCTATTTAACAAGCTGAAACCACATCTTTCTGTAACCACCCTCAACACAGGCCTCTAAGCTCCCTGAAGACAAGGATCTCTGTTCTATTTTTCACTTCCGATCTGTTCTACATCAACATGAGATTGTTCTATCCATATTTTTTTAATTATTTTAATACTGACTAAAGATTTCTTCCAACTTTAGGAATCTAGCACTTGAAAAAAATTTAAGTAGTCTTTAGTGATATTATATTGTAATTAGAATTAATAATTAAAATAACAGTTGTAATCTATTAAGTACTTATTTTATTCCAGATGCTGTTCTAAGTACTTTAAACATATATCAGTTGATACCCTTCCTATAAGTAGGGGCTATCATTGTCCCTATTTTATGAATGTGCTGCTTATAGAGGAAGTTAAGTTGAAGCGTAAAATATCAATTCAGTGGTTACTTCACTAGGTGTTTTTTATTTGGACCTGACATACGTATTGAGTGGATTAAATTAACTACTAGTCAACAGAAATAATAATGATATTAGGCAATATAGTAAAGAAGCATCATGCTAGGAGTAGGGAAGGAAACATAGGAGTTTAAAAAATAAATCATAACAAGGCATTTGCTCTCTTATAAAGGAAACAAGGCATAAAAATATTCTATTTAATGAATTCCTCTTTTTCATCTCTCAGAGATTTAAGTTATATCTAATTATTGTTTCTTTTAATACATCTTCAAGAATAAACAAATAAAGAGAAAAATAAAAGTAAAATTAATCCATATAACAATCCTTGCTTATGAAAAAATATTTCCAATATCTTTAAAAATGCTGGGAATAATTATTTATTAAGATAAATACTAAATAACAGTATTATTTGACTCTCTGACTACTTCATATATAACAAGAATGCTAGAATTAATTATTTTAATAAAATTGAAAGTGGACCTAAGTTGAACTTTTCAAGTTCAACTTAATAATTCTTCACAAGAATTATTGTTAGAAGAACAATTATTATTGTTAGAAGAACAGTGTGTTTTGAACATACACTTTGATAGTTTCAGTTATTCATAGCACGTACTATTCAATTTAATTGATTTGCACTCAACCATCTGTTGTCTAATTGCCTTGTAGCCAGTGGGATTTATATAAGTAATGAATATTAGAGCTAGAAAGAATACTAATGTGAAGTTTATGTTTTATTAAAAATGTCTTCTTGTTCATCCACAAAAATTAGATATATTAAAATTTAGATTAATTTTTTAAAAGCCTACTTTTAAGATTTTCATTCATTACCCAGATGATGTAACATGAATCATATATATCCTCCTGCTCCAACATTAGAAAGTGGATAAAATACATGAAACAAAGGTTTTGGAGACTTTGGACATCAGACAGTGAGAGAAATAACTGAGAAACAGGAAATCAACAGGGGAACCCTCTGATTGCACCCACTTACTGCCTGGAGAGGGGGTTTCTATGTGATGGCACAGGACAAGAAAACTGGATGAAGCCCATGACTTGGGGAAATAGAGTGGGGGGAGTGGGCAGGTCCGACTGAAAGAGTTTGTAAGATGGAGTACCAGACAGAAGAGAGTTCACAGGTAGAAAATTCCAGAAATCTGAAAGGGCTTCTCTTAAATCATCAGCTGAATACTAACAAGCAAATCCACATGGGAAAACAACTTGAAACTGGTTAAAGAAATGCCCTGAAAGATTAATGACAATAATCCTTTGAGTTCATGCGGGGCTGAAAAAAATAAATGCCAAGTCTTACCAACCAGAGTGGAAATTCTCATAATTCACAGCATATCAGATAAAGTACTCAGAAAACTTTGCCCCAGTTGTAAGGTAAAATCAGTCACAGACTAAATTCTGCCCTGGTCCTGCCTAACAGGATTCAAAGACAATAGGCAGACCTCAACTGTAAGAAACAGTAAAGGAATTCCTTCTGGCCAAAGGTAAATAATATCAGAGGGAAATGTGGATCTCAGAAAGGGATGCTTTGTTCTTCATTATAGGTCACATTTTTCTGCTTTGCATGTTTTGGGACTTTACATGTGATAGATAATGTAAACTCTTACAGTGCACTTGTTTTTTTTGTTTTTGGGTTT
The DNA here is from genome assembly GCA_004024625.1 of Mellivora capensis. NCBI lineage: Eukaryota > Metazoa > Chordata > Mammalia > Carnivora > Mustelidae > Mellivora > Mellivora capensis. Next base: position 59,463 of record PISX010005666.1, on the reverse strand, counting down.
TTTTTTGTCTTCCTATAAGTATTCTTTTTTTTTTTTTTTTTTTTTTTTTTTTTTTTTTTTTTTTTTTTTTTTTTTTTTTTTTTTTTTTAGATTTTATTTATTTGACAGAGATCATAAGTAGGCAGAGAGGCAGGCAGAGAGAGAGGGAAGCAGGCTCCTCACTGAGCAGAGAGCCCGATGCAGGGCTCAATCCCAGGACCCCAGGACCATGACCCAGCTGAAAGCAGAGGCTTTAACCCACTGAGCCACCCAGGCACCCCATGTCTTCCTACAAGTATTCTTAAACTTTGTTCTGGAATGATTAAATTTGTTGAAAACACTGATACTTTGAAGCCTTTCCTTAAGCACCCACTAACAACCCATAGAAAAAAAGGCAACAGTATAAAATTCATCCTAATAAAATTTTTCTACCAGTGTTTCAAATCACGGTCAATATGTCTCTGTTGATGGCCCATGGACCATCAACCATTATGTTACCCAATATCTATTTGAAATTATCTGATGTCATCAAATAGTCATCATGGTTTTGTGAGATCATACCTTCATGGTTCTTGCAAGTTGTCAATTCCTATCTGGTTTTTTTTTAGAATTGGAAAGCAAATTTTGTACACTGTGATGGAATCCCTGAATTCATTCAAGGATTCTATTCCAGGAGAGGTCCTTGGATAAAGATTGCTAATCATGAATAATGAAGATAAGATCCAGAAAGCGTTAAATGGAAATTTTTTATTGAAGCATTCAAAATATTTGTTTTGGGTATGGATACTTTCCAAAGTATAGCATAATAATCAGATCTCATTCACTAGTAAGGGTATGGAATATGATGAAAAGAGAAGGTTAATATTTTTCAATACTTCTGAAACTACCTATGAGATGGCTGGATTATTGGAATATGACTTTGATTAATGTATCCAAGGTTACATTAATTGTTACATTGTTCTGAGACAAGGATAATTCTTTGTCCAAGGGATAGCTATAATAAGCAATGGGTTTTTCAGGTGTGTCATATTGCTGAGTTTGTCTCTCTAGAGCATGACCTAATATTTTCATATACATAAAAAGAAAAATGTATGAAGTCCTGGAAGAATCAATCTGGATTCTATGTGTGCCATGTTGCTGACTTCACATTCCTAAATAAATGAAATAATTCATATATATATATATATATATATATATATATATATACACATACACAAAAGTAGAGGATATTTTAAGAAAAAAAATCTTATTTTTATGGCTTTTCTCTAATTATTCTGTTCTCCAATGTTATTGTGGATTTTTCTCATTAGGATTCTTCAATGATACTTATTTCTTTTTTTAAAAATTTTTTTAAAAATTTATTTATTTGTCAGAGAGAGAGGGAGAGAGAGAGAGCAAGCACAGGCAGACAGAGTGGCAGGCAGAGGCAGAGGGAGAAGCAGGCTCCCTACCGAGCAAGGAGCCCAATGTGGGACTCATCCCAGGATGCTGGGATCATGACCTGAGCCGAAGGCAGCCGCTTAACCAATTGAGCCACCCAGGCGTCCCCGATGATACTTATTTCTTAAATAGCACATGGTATAAGTGGCATGTCTAGGTTGTTTATAAATACATCATTTATAGAAATTTAAGGGACTTTTACAAATCCTTCCAACATCCGGGACGCCTGGGTGGCTCAGTGGGTTGGGCCTCTGCCTTCGGCTCAGGTCATGATCTCAGGATCCTGGGATCCAATCCCGCATTGGGCCCTCTGCTAGGCGGGGAGCCTGCTTCTTCCTCTCTCTCTCTCTGCCTGCCTCTCTGCCTACTTGTGATCTCTCTCTGTCAAATAGATAAATAAAATATTTTTTAAAAAAATCCTTCCAGGGATGCCTGGGTGGCTCAGTTGGTTGAGCGACTGCTTTCGGCTCAGGTCATGATCCCGGAGTTCCGGGATCGAGTCCTGCATCGGGCTCCCAGCTCCACGGGGAGTCTGCTTCTCCTTCTGACTTTCTCCTCACTCATGCTCTCTCTCACTGTCTCTCTCTCAAATAAATAAATAAAATCTTAAAAAAAAAATCCTTCCAACATCCATTTTATCTGGAAGTTCAATATGCAAAGTAGGTCACCACATATAAAGAATATAAGATTTATATCACAGAAAACAAATGAGTTTCCACTGACAATATTCATGAATGAACAGTTACAGAATGATACTTTAGAAGTAACTAAGGATTATTATAAATTTTCAGTATTTTTGGTGTTTTCTATAAGCCAAGACAAATAAAGTTCACTTCCCCTTAAGTATTTGCTATTTATTTTGAATCTCAAATTTCATATTTTTAATATCTTCCTTTTCTTCTGGCATAATCAGATATTTTTATTTTATCTGGAAGTCCATAATTTAGTTTTCAATTCTAGCTGATTTATATTCTAAGTCAGTTTGAAATGTTCAGCCACATTTGGAGATTTTATAAGTTGACAATTTCTCTTTTCAATTTATATTTTCTGCTTCCCTTCTTTCAGTTCTGTGAACATTTACAAATAGAGGACAAGGATCTCTTTATACAGCTCTTGACTACTTCAGGATACTGTTTGAAAATGTTCTAAAGTCTATTTTCTTTTCTTTTTACACATTTGAAAAAGTCTTCTGAAGTATTTTTGAAAATGGCATTACATTGAGGATTTTCTTTTATTTTTGTATCACAAGGCCATCTTTGAATTAGGCACAGCTAGGTTATTTGAATCATTTCCTGGCCTTTCCCATCCTGCAGCTTATAACATTTTTTTTTTCATCAGAGGACTTGACAATTAAGTGAACTCATTGGTACGGATCTGATTGTCCAGAAAAACAAGTATTTAATAGAATTCTGAATTTGGAAGCAAATTTCTATTAATCTTTCAGCAGTTAAAAAAATCTATACTTATATCTCTGAATGTGGCTCTAGCCTGGGCTATAAAAAAATACCTGAAAAAAAAATAAATAATAAAACTAAATACTTAATTTTTTTAAATACCTATAATTCCAGCTTCTCTAATGTAAGAAGAACTGGATTTGCCTTTCTGCTATAAACATACAAAAAACAAAAAACTGAAAACAGACACCAGCTAATGGCATCTCAGGACTGTTATCCCTAAAAGAAGACAGTTGAGACCAGCCTTGTAACAGTTCTGGATTACTATCCAGACACAATATCTTAAAAGCCAGCAACCACACATAGGAAAGGAATGTTGGATGGTGGGTAGGAAAGGCTGAGGTATCTGGTAGTGATGTGGGCAGAGTTCTGAAAAAAGGGAACTTTGCAAAAAAAAGAGCTCCAGAAATCTGAACAAGGAATTCTTTTGCATCTTTACTAAGTACTCAGATACATAAGCACGGAGCAAAGCTCCCTGTGGCCTGATAGAGAAGAACCAGGTATCTGGAAGATCAAAATTTTCAGCATGCAAACCAGGTAAGCTCTAGGAAAATAATGCTGAACTCTAACCAGCAGGAGTAGAGTGTCCTTGATAATCCTTTAGCCTATTTAGGAGAGTGAAGTGTTATCAGAAGGGACCATGTGTAAGTAGTTGGGGACAAACTGTCGACTGAACAAAGGCTACTCCTTTTCAGGAAAAAAAAAAATTCATGAATATGGCAAGTCTGGGCATAAAAGTAATTATATTTGTAGTTTATAAACCTTACCACAATGAACACATAGTTCCACATACATTCACAGTTCAATTCTATAGTTTAATGATACTATTCCTAAACAACTTTTTCAGAAAACATAGGGGAGGGGTGCCTGGGTGGCTCAGTCAGTTAAGCATCTGCCTTTGGCTTGGGTTATGATCTCAGGGTCCTGGTATTGAGCCCCACATTAGGCTCCCTGCTCAGCGTGGTGTCTGCTTCTCCCTCTCTCTCTGACTCTCCTCCCCACTTGTTTGTTCGCTCTCTCTCTCAAAAAAAAAAAAAAAAAGAAAGAAAGAAAGAAAGAAAAAAGAGAGAGAGATGAACATTAAACTGATACCAAAAAGCCAAAAAATAAATTTCAAGGACATAAAACTTGGGACTAATATCCTCATGAACATACAAATTTCGTAACAAAATACTAGCAAATCTGATGCCTCAAAGGTAAGTTGGTTTTATAGTAGGAAAACAGGGTTGGCTTAATATTTGAATATCAATCTACATAATTCACCATGTTAATAGGCTTTTACAAAACTATAATTACCACAAAAGATGCAGGAAAAGCCTTTGACAAAGTCAATTATTTATGATTAAAAAGTGACAAAACAAAATTCTCAGCAAGTTCATAATAGAAGGAATTTTCTCAACTTAATAAATGGGTCCTATGAGAAACTTTCAGCTAAAATAAGAATAAATGCTTTTTTTTTTAATATCAGCAAGAAGAAAATGATTCCCACTCATCATTACCAGTCCACTCATCAGTCAAAAATAAAAATGTGTGGAAATTAGAAAGAATTAAAACTGTCTTTATTCACTTATGACACATGAAGAAGTATGTACCTGTATATACACTAAAGAATCTACAAAAAAAACTACCAGAACTTGTGAGTAAGCTAGTATATGCTATACGATACTAGATATAGATATATATTGATATTTACACCAGCAAGAAACAGGAGTGCAAAATAAAACTATGATGAGATACCACTACAAACCTCATAGAAGAGTCACAATTCACAATTCAAGACTGACAATCCAATGGTGACAGTTGGTTACTCACATTGCTTATAAGAATATAAAACGACAACCATTTTAAAAAGCAATTTAGCTCTTTCTTATAAATTTAAAAACATCTGCCATATAGCTTAACAATTTCATTCCTAGATATCTGACCAAGAGAAATGAAAACACCAGCCCACACAGAGACATGAACACACATGTATAGCTAAATTCCTTATTCCCCATAGCCAAAATTTGGGAACAATCCAAACAGCCATCCTTGGGCAAATGAATAAACATGTTGTTATATCATACACCTGAAGTCTAATCAGCAATAAAAAGGAATGAACCACCGATGCAACTGCACAACATAGATTGTCTCACAAGCATTATGTTGAGAGGAAGAAGTCAGACACACAAGAGTAGATACTCTTGACTCATTTATATGAAACTCTAGAAAAATAATTACTATCCCCAGTAGCAGAAAACAGAACAGTGATGTCTGGGACTGAGGATGGGGAGATAAGATTTACTATGAAGGAATTTTCTGGGTAATGAAAATGCCGTCTTAATAGTAGTGGGAGTTGCCCGGCTATATGCAGATCTTGCAATTCACCAATATATACACTAACTAGGGATAGATTTTATGTAAATTATTTCTTGAGGGCGTTTACTTGAACAAAAAAACTTACTTCTCAGTTTTATATCTGTTATAAAAAATTGAGAGTCCCCAAAGTTAGGAATGTGAATGTATATATTTTGATTCTGTATCTCAGTTCACACATCAAGCAGTATATAAAAATATTATGCTAATTTACATTTCAGTAATTCAATTTAATATATTGTGATGACATAATATAACTGGGACACCCCTAGGATTCTTAGGATTAAGAACCTCTGAGTTAGATTCCAGTTCAGCCCTGTACTAGATATATGATCTTGACCTTAGCCATGAGCCTTTCCATGTCTCAGTATTCATTTTTAATAATAGAAAATATAATAAAAACACAGAAGAACACAGTAATATTCAAATAACCTAACAAATTAAAAACCCTTTATCAAAATTTTAAAGGACTATGCAAAGATGGACTTACTGCTATATTATCAATATTACTTATAAAAGTAGACATTGGATTTGCTACAACTTGGCCAAGGAGTCCACCGTTGTCTGCAACAGGAGTTGATTTATGCTGTAAGGTCAACCAAAATTTAGAGAATGTTTAACCTTCATATTAGCTTGTATGCATTTTGGTGAAAGAGATGAGAGACTACAGAAAAAAAATTAAATGATGGCAATTTAATCACCACAAAATATAATAGGCATCATCACCAAATAGAAAGAAAATATATACCTCTCTTTTGATTCTAGATACGGTTTTCTTTTCCTACTAATATATCTTAGTTTAATACTTTTCCTTAGAAGTTAGATAGGTTGATCTTTATTTATTCTAACATCTATTTATGAATAAATTAATTTAAAACTATAAGCTAAGTGCTTCAGTGAGGATCCCTTTTCCATTTTCTTTGAAAGTTTTGTTCATGTACCTATAAATATATATTGATTTTGCTATGTTTTTTTCTTTTTTTCCTGTATATAAATGTATTTTGCATTAAAATGATTAGCCAGCCATAACAAATCTACTGAGAGAACAAAACAACTATCTAAATAATGAACCGTGATTTCAAGATTTTTTTTTTTAAGATTTTTTTTTTATTTATTTGACAGACAGAGATTACAAGTAGTCAAGAGAGGCAGGCAGGGAGAGAGAGGAGGAAGCAGGCTCTCCGCGGAGCAGAGAGCCCGATGTGGGGCTCGATCCCAGGACCCTGGGATCATGACCCAAGCCGAAAGCAGAGGCTTTAACACACTGAGCCACCCAGGCGCCCCATGAACCGTGATTATGAATAATTCCATGACAAAACAATCTACTGTCTTGTTGCTAGATAACCTGGGTCACTTCTTTTTTTTTTTAAGATTTTATTTATTTATTTGACAGAGAGAGATCACAAGTAGACAGAGAGGCAGGCAGAGAGAGAGGAGAAAGCAGGTTCCCTGCTGAGCAGAGAGCTGGATGCGGGACTCGATCCCAGGACCCTCAGATCATGACCTGAGCCGAAGGCAGCGGCTTAACCCACTGAGCCACCCAGGCGCCCAACCTGGGTCACTTCTTTAGGACTACCTAGTAAAGTAAAATAAAATAAAATTAAATTAAATTAAAATAAATAAAATCATTTTTATGGGACGTTAATATGTGAATTGGAGAGAAAAGAAAAACAATTTAGTTTTATAGATTTATTCAGTTGTAAAGAAGATGAGACATATTAACACTTCGACAGGCTGAAAAGTCAAGGGGAAAGAATTATTTAGATAAGCAAAATAGAATGTAAAATCAATAGCAGATAGAAGACTTCTATAAAAAAAATTCTAGCAGCTTTTTGACAATGTGATTAGCTAAATAAGAGAGCCATACACATAGAGAAATTCTAAGTGCAGTATTACCTAGGAAATGTAAAACCTAGTTTGGACAAATAATTAGATGCAGATGGACTGGACCAATTCCATGGTCATTGGCAAGAACTTGGCGCTCTGATGGCAACAGCTTTGCAATGAACTAATGTAAGCTACAAGCTTGCTTGGTCAACAGACAGATCAACATTTGCTCTTGGGATGGATGTTAATATAAATCTATTATTTTCCTTCTAAAAGGGTTTATCTTTCTCCTCTGTTGTGTCTTTCCTAACGAAGGGCAATTCTTTAATCTCCCTCAGCATAAATGAATGTTTAATTTTCTGGTTAACATTGCAAAATAACTATTTTTTTAATAGCTAAATGAATTTCTTGATTTCAAGTTGTTCTCATTTGTTTGAACCCAAAAATAGTTTAAAAGATGGGTTGTGACTATAAACAAGTCCAATTAAAGAGCAATCACTTTTCAGCTAGTTTTCCAAGACTGATTTCCTATTAAAACACCCTGACCATACTTTACTCATGACACAATAAAGTCATCATTTTAAATTACAATGGATGAGACTGAACCACTCCAAACCTAATATTTCCTAATGATATGACTGCAAGTTGCCATCTATAGGAGAGAGATAAGATTATTTTAACCTATCTAAATTGAATGTCCATGACCTTTCATTTCTTCTTATATCTATCCTCTTTTTATCTATTCAAAATATATAGGCATGGCATTGTTTTAAGGCAAGGTTTGGGCTTGTGAAATTACATACTTAAACATTTCATTGAAAGACTTTACAACCAACTTTATAAGATTTTATAAGAGAAAACTCAAATTACACACAGTAAACCGATATCAAAAAATACGCAAGTATAATTTGTGATTGCCAAAAGGCACAGATGGTAAATCTGTTGTTTTATTAAATTTTAGAAAAAATTAGAGAGCAGTAGAAGTTAAGTCTTTCGATGAAAGACACTAGAAGAAGGGCAAAACTTCATAGTTTTATTCTACAAAGATGTTTAAGTATCTATTGTATGCCAAGGTATGGGCTATCTACATATGCAAAGATAAATAGCCTTGTAACCTGTAGTGTACAGCTTAAGGGTTGAAACATATCTACCAATTGATAATAACAGTGTTATTTAAACTGAAAAGGAAGAGATGAATAGTTGGAGCCAAACGGGGGGAGGAGACTGCCATTCATTGAATGTGTGCTTGATGCATCATTTTACATATCATGTATTACAATACTCCAAAGTGTTGTTATTCTCATTTTAAAGATAAAGACATGATTTTTTAAAGTAATTTTAAGTAATTTTCTCTAGATAAATGGTAAGGTTAAGATTTTAATTCAAACCTGCTAGCTCCAAAACCCTTCTTCCCAAAGATAGAAATTTGGGGGGGATTGCTGCCACCCTGAATAAATTCTGCACAGCATATAAGTTTGCACTAATTTCTTGTTGGCAATTATCTAAAATCATGAAATGCTATAATGAAGAGCTAACCTCCCTGAACATGTTTATACTCTCTCTATATATAAATCTGCAAATTTCCTTTACAAATGAGATACAGGAAAAGAGGAATTAACTTTATTAAAATACTTGCACCAAACTTTTGGTGCTGACCTCCCTTTTAGAAATTTCAAGCAGAGGTGATCTGGGGGAGGAGCATGAAGCTTTGAATAAGTATAGACTGAGGTGACTCTTGTGCTCTAAAATCTAAGATTGAAATTTGGATATTGTTCCAGTTATCTATTGCTACATAACAAACTATTCCAAAACTTAGATACTTAAAATACCTATTTTATTTTTCTAAAGATTTTGAAGGTTATAAATTTGGGCTTTACCTAAATAGTTTATCTCTTGCCAGCTTGGTATCATGTTCAGAGACCGGATTAGGGGATCCACATATAGTGGTCTCTTCACTCACATATTTGGTATCTCTTGTTCCTTGGTTTCCTTCTCTCTCTCTCTCTTTTTTTTTTAACTCTCTGTATATGGTATCTCAACATACTTAGACTTTCAATGTCACTTGGAGATCTCACAAAATAGACTCTTACACATCATTAATTACTATTATTCCCAGAGTAAGCATTCCAAGAGCAAATAGTACAAGGGGACCCCAGGTAATTTGCAAGGATTCTTATGACCTAATCATAGGATGTCATTTTCTCATATCCTATTGGCCACTTAAGTCACTCTGTCCAGTGTCTAAGGCAGACTCTAGAGAACCTCTTCATGGGATTATGTGTATCCAGAAAAGGAGGGAATTGGCAGTGACCATCTTGATGACAGGCTTCCACAAATATAGAGAAGTCCTAATATAAATAATTATTAAAGCTCATTAATCAACCATCATTTGATCTACCCAAATTTAAAAATATTTTCATCACAAGTATGTAAAACAAATAAGTGGGAAGTACCATCAACTCCCTAAGTTTACCAGAAATGATGTAAGCCAATGTCAGCAAAGATTTCTACATGCAGGTAGACAGATTCCCCTTTGGCTAAAAGAAGTTTGGAAATACAGATTGGTTTGGATATAAAATATATACAAGTATAAAATATGATACTGGATGCTTTGTCCAAACTTCGAATCTATAGTTTAACCAGTGAGAAACTAGATGTGATTTTCATACTACTCACTGGCTGGAAGAGCTTATGAACATCTAGAATGCAGTTTGAATTAAATCTAATAATCAATAAGATAGGCTACTACCCTCAAAGACTTACAAACACGATCTGACAACAATTCACTTGAGTCATTTTGCAATACACAACAAAAATCCACTCAAGGCCAACCCCTGGCTCCATTCCCACCTAAGCAAGCTGATACATGCCAGATCAGATAATTGTGGGGCAAATTTAAAAAATGATGACTGTCTACCCAAAACTGAAGGAATTATACAAACATACAAACACACAGCATATCTTTGTTCTAACAAATATCTCTGCATCCAGAAGATGTTTGTTAATACAAAATGGAAATGGTATATTTCAAAGAAAAATTGCAATAGTAAAGTTAAACAGAAAAGAGAGCCCCTTTTAAAGACTATTTGCAATAAGGAAGAGAGATAAACAAAAGTGAGAGTGTTTTTAAGCATTGGGGTGACCTAGTAGAAAAGTAGTAGAAAAGGGGATGTTAGTGAGGAGGTTTATCAACGTGATTAGGCCATTTGTGTTTGCTAATTGTTGCTTATGGAAGTTAGGCTCCTACCTCTCACAAAGACTGGGAAATGGGAGCAATATCTTTCTTGATGATTACATCTCAAAACGATGCCTCCCAAATCCTTAAGAAAGATATTCCAGGATTGCAAAAGCAGAAAAAGGCTGGAAGAAGATTTATATCTCAAAGGAGTATAGTATTCTGAATTAAGTGTTCTGAAGGAAACATTCTAAGAAAAGGAAGGTCAAACCCACAAATAAATGGTCAATTAATGTTCAGCATACTAGGGAAGATTATCCAATGGGAAAAAGATAAGTCTCTTCAACAAATGGTACTAAGAAAAACTGGACAATATGCAAAAGAATAAAACTATACCACTTTTGTACACCAAACAAAAAAATATATTCAAAATGGATTAAAGTCCTAACCGTGAGACCTGAAACCATAAAAATACTAGAGGAGAACACAGGCATCTTTGACATCTTAGAGAAACTTCCTTCTGGATATGTCTCCTGAGGCCAGGGAAACAAAAGCAAAAATAAACTATTGGGACTTCACCAAAATAAAAAGCTTCTGCACAGTGAAAAAAACAATCAACAAAATTAAAAGGCAACCTACCGAATGGGAGAAGATATTTGCAAAGGCCATATCTGAAAAAGGGTTGGTATCGAAAAATATAAAGAGCTAATAAAACTCAACACCCAAAAAACAAATAATCCAATTAAAAAAATGAGCAGAAGACATGACTAGACATTTTTCCAAAGAAGATACACAAACGACCAATATGCACATGAAAAGATGCTCAACATCATTTATCATCAGGGCAATACAAATCAAAACTACAATGAGATATAACCTCACACCTGTCAGAAAGGCTAAAATCAGCAACACAAGAAACAACAGGTGTTGGTGATGATGCAGAGAAAGGGAAACCCTCCTATACCGTTGGTGATAATGCAAACTGGTGCAGCCACTGTGAAAGAGAGTATGGCATTTCCTCAAAAAGTTAAAAATAGAATTACCCTATGACCCAGCAATTCCACTACTAGTATTTACCCAAAGAATACAAAAATACAAAAAAAAAAAAAAAGAAAAAGAAAGAAAGAAAGAAGAACACGAAAATCCTAATTCAAACTGACACATGCACCCTGGTGTTCATAGAATCCTTATCAACAAGAGCCAAACACGGGGAAAGACCCCGTGTCCATCAACTGATGAATGGATAAAGAAGATGTGGTGTATATGTACAAGGGAATGTTAATCAGTCATAAAAAAGAATGAAATCTTGCCATTAGCAACAAAACAGATGGAGCTAGAGAGTACTATGCTAAGCAAAACAAGTCGGTCAGAGAAAGACAAATACCATAAGATTTCAGTCATATGTGGAATTTAAGAAACAAAACAAATGAGCAAAAGAAAAAAGATAGAGAGAGGCAAACAAAAAACAGACTCTTAACTACATAGAACAAACTGATGGTTGTCAGAGGGGAGGTGGGGGGGGATGGGTGAAATAGGAGATGGGGAGTAAGGAGTGCACTTGCTGTGATGAGGACCAAGTCATGTATGAAGTGTTGAATCACTATATTGTACGCCTGAAACTAATATTACACTGTATGTTAACTAACTGGAATTTAAATAGAAACTTTAGGGGAAAAAAAAAAGGCAGGTCAGTGGCCTATAGTCAAGAAGAAAAGTATCTGAAGTTAGGAAACCTGAAGGGCACATTAAGGCCATCTTGGAGATTATATATATATATATAGTCTTGGATATTTTATCTAGACAGCCATTCCTAGGAAAGAATTCTAAGTAAGTAACTCATATAAAGTGTATAAGCTAAGAGATGAATACTGTGCCCCAGAAAGGACTTTAAACTGCCTAATGAACTGGGACACACCCCTGAGCTTCAATTCCTCCCTGCAGACAAGTTGGAACAAAAAGTAACTGTTATGATTAGGTCCTGCATGGAAGAATACCCAATCTGTACCCAGCTTTACCCAAGCTTAAAAGAAAGCCCCAAAGCATTAATTTTGCAACATGTGGAGAATACTGGATTCAGTAATCCTATGTGCTTTGTTAAAACTAATTTACAACCTTCAAATTACATTTTATATAGGCCATGCCCCTTCAGGCGTTTTGGTCTTACCAAAGATTCCGTAAAATAGAATCCCCTCATAGAGAGTTGTCAGGCTCACAAGCCTCTGAAAATTTGCCTTAGGGAGTCACACAGCGGTTGTGAAAAATGCTGTCTGCGTTTTACCATTTCTGAAATCCTCCCCTTGTAAATCACACAGAGCATGGCTGGCATTTTCTAGGGAGAAGAAATGGGCTGCTAAGCCTCCAGTATAATATATAGGAAAAAACAGAAGACAAAAATCCAGGCACTTGCCATCTAAAATTCTCCTTAAAACTACATCCAAAAAGTAAACAAACTTGTAAAAGCTATATATGGCATGTCTCAATCATAAGACAGTATTTTGAGTATTTAAGAAAATTTCTGAGCTCTTTACCTTGAATCCTTCCTGATATTAAACTTCTTAAAATTACAAATTCACAGATTTTACTTAAGGCTCTGATCTCAGTAGAAATTTGAATAACCCAGAGAAAAGTTAGAATTTACAATTATGATATGCTGACCCTTCAGTGTACTGAAGACACAGAGTATGAATAATGACTTTTGAAGAAGAAAACCTTAAAAGACCCATGATGGGCACAAAGTAATAATGGGAAATGCAACTCTGTTGTTTTAAGCAACTCAGATTTGGAGGCTATTCATTACAACAGTATAGCATCACATATGCTGATAGATATAAACATTAAATATAAAAATATTAGGAAATTAAAAACAAAAAAGAATAAAAATATAATAGAAAATCTATACTCATACATAATCATTAAAAGTTGGTTCTCAGGAAAGACTAATAAAATTGATAAGACATCAGTGAGACATAAGAGAAGAGAGTAAATTAATCAATATAATGAATGAAAAATGGAACATCACAACAACCGACAAATATTTTAAAAATCAAGATAATATGATAACCATTCATATAAGATGTTTGCTTTGTGGTAATAACATTAAGAATGGTAGAGAAAGGAAAGTCTCTTCAGTAAATTGTGCTAGGTTAAATTCAATATTGTAGATTGCAAAAACCACTACAAATTCTTTCCCTCCACCAAGAAGTGGAGTCCGTCCCTTCATCTGGTTTTGCCTTATTTGGCCTGTGGGACAGAAGGAAATAGAATACAATACAGATTGAAAAGTGTTTGGTGCCTTGGAACTTGTCCTCTTTTGCTGTTCTTGGGAGCTCTGTGACCACCATGATGCGAATAAGCCTAGACAAGCCTGAGGGATAATGAAAAACAGATGACCCAGCCAGTCAACCACCATAACTCAATCAAACACGGGTTATGGGGGGAGGAGGGGAGGGGAAAATAGTCAATATATGTCTAGCGGTGGTTCCCCTTATGAAAGACAAGTAAGATTTTGAAAGAGAAATGAACTTTATTTCATAGCTGGTACTGATGAATTCAGGGAAAATTTCTCTTTTTTTATGGTAACCATACATTGTATGTCATGCTTTCAGAAAAAAAAAAATGTGCTTAATTCTTTGCTGAGTGAATAGAGATTTAAGTAGTCTTAAATGTGCTACCTTCTCACATTTTTTTATATTTAAAATTTTGCATATTTTTTCTCCCTTCCCACTCTCCTCAATGTTCCTGGCTTTCTACTTTATCTTCTCACTCTAGGAGACTGGTATTCCACCCATACACAAATATATTTTTCTTAAGGGTCTCTTCTTTTTAATAATGTGTATTATTATTAAATTATTAAAGAATGTCTCCTTCCTTGCTATTAATGGATATAGTATTAAAACAATCATAAAATATCAATCGGAAGAAATTTCAATATATTTTGGTTTTTTGAGTGCTTGGAGAGGGGATAAATTACTTGACATCAAATATCATTAGACATTACAATGAACTTGGTGGGAATCTGTTAGTCATCCACTGATGTGAGCCATATTCTAGGTTTTCCTAAACTACAGAAATCTGACCCGGGGCTACATATAGGTATGTATGTAGCTTCTCCTCATGTAGCAACCAATTGGGAAGTCCTCATAGTTTGCATCATTAAAAGACAAAATTTTTTTTTTTTAAGATTTTTTATTTATTCATTTGACAGACAGAGATTACAAGTAGGCAAGAGAGGCAGGCAGGGAGAGAGAGGAGAAAGCAGGCTCTCCGCGGAGCAGAGAGCCCGATGTGGGGCTCCATCCCAGGACCCTGGGATCATGACCCGAGCCAAAAGCAGAGGCTTTAACCCACTGAGCCACCCAGGCGCCCCAAAAGACAAAATTTTAAGAGGCATGTAAAAGTTTTAGCAATTTTAACACAACAGTATTAAGTTTAGACATTTGTAGGCAAATAAAAACAGAGAAGGAAGTCATAAGGAAAGTTGATTATGAGCATGATCTACAGAATTATGAAAAGCAAGGGATAGAAATTTCTTGAAACTCTTACAGTTTTTTTTCCAAATATTCTGTAAACATTGCTATCAAAGAAGTAGTCTCCTAAAAGGCAATTCTGAAATTTGTCATATAGAAAGCCTACCTTAAGTAACTAATATTTTAATTTTCTTCTTATTCCCAAGACATTGTGTTAAGTATTGTGAAAAATGAAAACAAAACTAACTTCGGGTATGAGTCTGAATGCTGTAATCTAAAAAGGAAATAGACAAACTTCAAAATTCAAGGAAATGGACATTAAAAGGATTCATGTCTGTGTTTTCTGAGAATCAGTTTAAGGAACTGAGTGTGAACCTGGAGAGAAATTAACCCAGTGTTGGTGGAGAAAGTTAGCTTTCTGAATATATCTGAGAGATTTTCTTGGAGACAAAAATCTGTGTTATTCTAGGAGCATCTTATAGGATGATATCGATATTTAGTACTCTTAATAGATAGTTCAATGCCACATTAAAAAAAAAACTTTACTACAGAGTTCTCTAAGTGCTAAATGAGCTGCCTCAACAAACAGTAAGTTCCTCACTAGCAAAACTATGTATGAACTTGACAAGCATTTGACAAGGTTGATTTTAAGTCTTTACAAAACTAAGAGTGTCTAGTAAATGAATCAACTTCAGTAGACATCTTTTATTCCTGAAACCAACAAGTTAGTAAAGTAGAACAAATTACTAAAGGAAAAACAACTAAAGAAAAATGTATCCCTAAATCTGGTCATGGAAAGAAGCCCATCAACCAAGAGATGCTATGGGGAGGAAGGTTCTCACAAAGGTGGAAGTGCTGCTACAGGAAGGTATGCCTTCTGTGGTAGCCTCTGCAAACCACTACGACAAATGTAGGTTTGTGAAGACTCTGCGGCTGTGAAACAATATGAACACTGAAGCAGTAAGCTTCGACCTCGTGGGTAAGGTGGGAAATGTGCAAACAGTAAAAGTTGGAGTAGCACAGCAAGAATTATTGGAGGAAGCAGAACAATGAGTCTTTAAGAGGTGGGTAAAATCAGGTCAAGGGGAAGCATTTTAGATAAAAATTTACTTCCAAAAGGACTCCTCCTTTGAATGAATTTTCCTCATTTTGCTTTAATACTAAAAGTATGTCTCTGCTTCTTGATGTTTCAATATTGACATCATGGCACACAGCCAGAGATATCACACTGTTGATGAAATATGCTGAGCCTTAGCCAGAATTCAGATACACACAGTCCACTGAGGCCACATTAGGAAAAACCCTTGCCCAGCAAAGACAGTGTAATTATCCAGGTTGGTTAACCGCTTAAAGACAGCAGTACTTCATATACTTAAGGAGATCACCTCATCTTTCCCATGTGGTGTAGCCTCATATTCCTTCTTCACTGTTTTGAGAATATAATAAGGCACAGGGAGTAGAAACAGAAAGAAAACAACAGAGTACTGAGTAGATATACACACTGGTGGCAGAACTTCTGAAATATAAACTCAGGAGATGAAAAGATGGGAATAAAACAAGATTCATCTGTTCCACTTAGCACCGGTGAATATTTCTGGGGGAATCTAGAAGTTCAGCTGGAACAAAAATTTAATCACACTGAAGTCCATGAACATTATGCAGTCAGTTCTGTTATAAAACTTGGGACACAAATCTGATTTTTTCCCAACGTGACTGATACATTGATATATGAAATTTGAGGACAGAGCAGATTTGCATTGGCTGACATGTAATTCTATCCGTAGAAACCACCAGATGGATGCAGACAATGGTACCCAGCTGAATGAGTTTCAAGAGTACACACCTACCCACCTCAAACCTCCACCAGCTACCTCAGCTCATTGCCTGGCTGGCATGTTGAGAGCCACATCCGTGCCCATGTGGTATTAACACCGTTCCCTCTGACTTCAGGTAATCTTCCTTCCACCACTTGACAGTAGCAAAAGCTGCAACCTTTCTGATGCCCACTTCCACAAGATAATTTAAAGTTTTTGTTCCAGGAAAACTGTCACCTTTTGTACTATTTGCAGATTTCTTAACCATTTAATGTCTGTAAAACTGTGCTACTATTTTAATTAATTTCTTTTCTGTCTAATGTTTCACTGACTAAAGTATTGAGTGTAATGAGTCAGTCTCATTCTTCTCATAAGTCCTGTGGCTTTTATTGCATTAGTTTGTATAACATGATGATTTTTAGCAACATATATATCACTTTAGGGCAGAACTGACTGTACCGTGAGAATTCTCTGTCCCCTGTGGCAGTGATATTACGCAGATGACCAACAACCAAGGGTCTCAGAAGATGCTGGTCCAAGCTCCCTGCAGATATCTAATTACCACCTTGTAGTGGACCAAAAAAAAAAAAAAAATTCAGAAAACAAAAGGCATCACATCCAAGAAAAGAGAAAAAGAGAAGAGGAGGAGAGGGGACCAAAGAGAGGAAGGAAGGGAAGGGGGAACGGAGGGAGGAAGGAAGGACAAGTACTTTGATCATAATTGCCCTATGGCAATTCACTTAATGCTGTCAGGTAACCATCCTCTTTGGACGAATTAATATCTTCCGCTTCTCCACCTTCACCATGCCCCTTCTAAACCACATTATCTTTCAGAGATAAGTGTACAATTTGAGCTCATTTCTCCTCTCCTAGACACCTTAGCCTGACCCCAGAAGAGCAACTCAAGGTTTCCTCTTGAATGTTCAGAAATAGTACCTGAAAAGCAACTTAGAGTTCCAACCTTTCCTTATATCTGGACTTGAGAAAACTGTGAAATTAAACCAAATATTAACTGTAGTTAAGTTTCCAGATTCACTCAGGGAATCTCAGCCTCCCAGTTAATTATCCAGATACAGCTGAACCTCATTTGTTGTAGGTTCCATATTCGCAAATTCACCGGTTATCTAAAATTTATCTGTAATCTCCAAATCAATACTTGAAGTGATTTTAGAGTCATTCACAGACACACATGGAGCTGGAAAGATTCTCAGTCACCCGAGAGGTATGTCCCCTGCTGAATTCCAACAGGGCAGTGCTCTGTCTTCTTATTTTAGCTTTCATACTGTAACCAGATGTCTGTTACATGATGTTCATTTTGTGGTCTATTTCGTGTCACATTTTTTACATTTTTGTACTTTTCATTTGGCAGTTTAAAATGTCCCCAAAGTATAGGGCTAAAGGGCTGTCTAGTGTTTCTAATCTCAAGAAGGCTGGGATGTACCTTACTGCCTAATGTGTATTAGATAAGCTTCAGCCTAATGTGTTCAGCCTAATGTGTGTTAGATAAACTGTAGTTAGGCATGGTACTATAGGCTGTGTGTTCAACATTAATGAATCAGTACCTATTAAATAAGTCTTTAAACAGAAACACATATAAAACAAAGTTATGCATTGATTGGTTGACAAAAATGTGTCAATAAGCTCACAGATACCTAACTCTCTATTTGTTCTAGGAGCAATGGGTCAGTATTCCCAATTCAGTGTTCACAGCAACTTTACAGACCATTAACTACCAGAAATAAGGAGAACTGATGGTACTATAAATACGTTGTTGCAGTTGAATTTTCTGTGTCAATATTTATGCATTTCTTTGCCTTTTCTAGAGATTAGGCACAGATTCTGCATTGAAACAGGTAGGACTTACTAACCTAGATACTGCAAAAAAAAAAAAAAAAAAGAAGCCTGTTGAGTGTTTTTTAATGTTGATAAAAACTGACAACAGAATGGAGGCATATTCAGTGACAGAGATATAAAGGGGTACCTGCACTGACTCTTCTGCTTTAAGACCTGGGATTTGACCTGCCTGCCCAGATTTTTTTTTTCTCATAGTAATAGATAGGTAGAAATTGTGGAAGTTTTGATTCCCTGAACTTCATGATAAATATAGTTTATTTGGAATGCAAATTAAAAAGGAATATGATAAAGGGGGATATTTTTATGAAAAAATGTAAACTTCATAATGTAAGGTGTAATGCTCATCTTGCCATATAAATACATTAAAAGAGTGTGACGGGTTAAGTAATTGAGAGACAA
This sequence comes from Mellivora capensis, assembly GCA_004024625.1. Lineage (NCBI taxonomy): Eukaryota > Metazoa > Chordata > Mammalia > Carnivora > Mustelidae > Mellivora > Mellivora capensis. The sequence goes on along the minus strand of PISX010005666.1, from coordinate 40,700 downwards.
ATTATTGGTTGCTTCTTCCATATTCTTACCTTTCCCTAAGTTCCTTCTTCAATTTGGAGGAGATAGCAAGGTATTCAAGATTCCTTACCAAACTAGAAACACTGTGTTTCAGGATCACACAAATTGCTACTAAATCTGTACTATGGACATTCCTACCAATACATATCACATACTTGAATATTATTGTCTGGAAGAAACATAATTACAAGTAAGTGTCTGTATAATAACATGTTTACAGTCCAACAGCATGCTCACATACCTTAAGCAACCAAGTGTGTTTTCAGTGGTTTACCTTGTTACCTCATCACATGTGCACACAAACACATATTTCATGATTATATCTATTATATTAGACTTTAACTGTAAAAACTGAAATACATCAGAAGAGATCTGAATTATTATCCATATTTTACTGATAAGAAAATTAACGTTTCAGGGACACCTGGGTAGCTCAGTGGATTAAGCATCCAGCTTGATTTTGGCTCAGGTCATGATCTCAGGGTAGTGAGATCGAGCCCCATGTAAGGCTCTGTACTGGGCGTGGAGCCTGCTTACAATCCTCTCTCTCCCTCTCCCTGTCCCCCTGCCCATCCCCAAAAAATAAAAAAGGAAAGGAAAATTAGAAAATTAATGTTTCAATCATTGAGTCACTTGCCAAATACTATGAGATTAGGTCATATTTGAACTGAATTTTAACATAATTTTCCTCCAAATATCTATTTCATCTCCTATGTGCAGTATCTGTAAACTAATGTTAATCACTATAAATTAATTAAAAGCAATAATAATGACAACACAACATTTTTCATTCATTGTAAATTAGAAAATCTTCCCAAAACCTCAGTGACATACTACAGTTTGCATTTCCAAAGTATTTTGTTTGTTAGGAAGTGATTTTCAAAGGGTATTTGAAATACCTTTCCACAAAGAACAAGGAAGTACATAATTAAATATGACTTCCTAGAACTCATTTAACCCATGGAATTATAGTGTAAGTATTTGGTATTTGCATTTATTTATTTTTAAAGAGTTAGGAAAATTTAACTTTGTTCTAATAGAATAATATTTTCAAAAACAAGAATTTCTGGAAGAAAATTGATTTCTGTTCATAACATTTAGAAATGTTTGCTTGTCCTGATAATCTTAGTCAAAATCTCTATAATGAGATAGTTTATGAAGTGGCTGCTCTGAAACAAAGCTAAGAAATGATATCTTGGCCTGTCAAGTGTTCACTCAACTCTCCTTTAAGTGTTGTTGGGGCACCTGGGAGGCTCAGTGGGTTAAACCTGCCTTTGGTTCAGGTCATGATCCCAGGGTCCTGTTCAGAGGGGAGCCTGCTTCTCCCTCTCTCTCTACCTGCCTCTCTGCCTACTTGTGATCTCTGTCTGTCAAATAAATAAATAAAATCTTAAAAAAAAAGAAGAGTTGTTGCCTGGGGAGCACTTAGGTGACTCAGTAGGTTAAGCAGCTGCTTTGGGCTCAGATCAAGTCCCTCATTGGACTCCCTAGTTTTCCCTCTCCTGCTCCCCCTGTTTGTGATATCTCTCTCTCCATCAAATAAAGTCTTACCAAACAAATAATAAAATAAATTTTAAAAAGTGGATCCCTGGTTTTAAAGAAGCACAGATAAATAGAATGCTGACTCTGCAATGAGTTAACATACAGGAAACTTACAAGAGAATCCTGAAATACATTAGAAATGGCTTTTTTAAATTCTTGTTTTAATGAAATAGCACCATCTCTGCCAATACCTGGACAGGACAGAAGATAGTAAGAACTAAGTTATTGTGGTGCTAAAATGTGGAGTGTATGTGGTACCACCATACCAATAATATTTTCACTTTTTTTGATTTTATCATAATTCCAGATGTTTATTTGTTCTTTTATAATAGCCCAGAAGTGGATCATGAAAACAACTGATAATGAGTACGAGAAAAGTTGAGGTATTAAGGCTAAAAATAGACTAACTCATAGGGTTGCTACAAGGTTTACATGAATTAATTATAAACTATTAGAAGAGTTTTTGGAACATAGGAATCACTGTATACATATTTAATGGATTAATTAATATGTTGTTGTTATTATATATATACTCATAATATGTATCTAAATATTTAAAAACATTAACAGTATTATGGGAAATATATATGAACAAATAAGTATAAGTTTGATATTGCTTATTAAAAATTTATCTAGCTGAAAAAAATAAGCCGATCACATATTTGAATAGCACAGTTAATAAGTTTTATCAAATTTATATACAGATATAAAGAAACTTCCTCTAAAGAAACTTCTTATTGTCTCTAAGTACCCAGGAACTCTATAAAAAATTAACCATTTTGGAGACCACAAACCAAATCTTCAGGAATTTCAAAGAAAAAAGCATATTATCTATGTTCTCAATGAATGTTGAAACCAGTAACAAAATTTAGAAAAAAGTCAACTGATGTTTTACTTAGCTCCTCTTCCTCTAAACCCCTATGTGGGTCTGGGCGTGGGAGGCAGGGCTTTCTTAGGCTTTCCAGGGAAGGCCTGGTCCTGGGGCAGTCAGAATACTCTCCTCCTTACCCCCGTGGGCACAGACCCAGGGTCTGGCCCTGCCCTAGCACCACCCCTCTGACTCCCCAGCAGTGTTCCCTGAGACTCCTGGGTACTCAAGATCCCAGCCAATGCAATGCCTTACACTTGTCTTACAAATTGATATTTGTTCCATCCATTGAGACAATAAGCATTTCCGCATGTATACTGGCCATTTACACTTTGTATTTTATTATTGGCAATGGTTTTGGCCACATGCTATGCTAATTATTCCCTTACTGGCTGCAAAATATCTTTATATTTTCATAATACTTCTTAAGAAAATGTATCTATATGCCTCAAAAAATACTTACATGACATTTAATTTTATATTTGGATACAAAATTTTTAATTTTACTTTTACTCTTATTTTAATTTTATTTATTTTTATTTTATTATTTTTATTTTATTTTATTTATTTCTATCTTCTTCTTCTCAGATTTAATTTTATAGAGAGTAAGAATGATGGATGTCTCAAAAGTTGAGCTGAGCTGAGAGCTGAACCATGAGGTATGGGAGTAGTCAATTAAGACAACAAGCCTAACCAAGAGTGATAGTCAAGTCTTATCACTTGTGATAGCGTGACCAGGAAGTCATATAACAGAGAGTGCTGCCTCCCTCCTGTCCACTTCTCCCAACAAAAAATGAAGGCCTCTGCCAGAGGACCCCATAGAGAATGTCTCCAAATGGAAACCCTGGGCTATGAAAGATACTACACCCAAAAGCACGGTCAGCAAGGGGCCTCTGAGTCCTTGCTGCATCTCCTTCATAGACTGCAGTGCAGAGGACAGCTTCCCCCCTGGAGGCCCGCCAGATAAGCCTTTGTAATTGCCTGTGGTCTGGCCTGCAAGATCACAGGCATGTTTCTGGCCAGGAGCTGAACTCCTTAGAATCTAACTTCTTTTCCTAAATAATTAACCAATTATCTCTGAAATTTTTATTTACTAGTATAGTCTTTAATTGTCGTTTCAATGTCATGTCTATTTTTATGCTAAATATTTACCTAGCTCTGTATTTGATATTTTTTCCAATATCCTATTTTATTTCCCAACAGTGCCATGTGCTTTAATTACCATAGACTATGTCATTTTATGGTTGAATGGTGCAATTTCCCTTTCAGTTTTTCTTTATAAAACTTTCCAGTGTTTTTCTCCATTTATTTTATTTATTTATTTATTTTTAGATTTTATTTGTTTATTTAGAGAGAAAGAAAGTGTGAGCTGTGATGGGGGAGGGGCAGAGGGGCAGAGGGAGAAGCAAAGAGAGAATCCCAAGCAGATTCTGAGCTGAGCCTGGAGCCCAACGCAGGGCTTGATCCCATGACTCTCAAATCATGACCTGAGCTGAAATCAAGAGTTGGACACACTGACTGAGCCACTCAAGGGCCCCTTCTTTGTTTATTCTTACAATTAAACTTATTTCATAATGCTAGCTAAAAGTTATATTTGGCATTGATCTGAATCACATTAAAAGAAAATTAGTTTAGAAAGAATAGTTCCTTTACACAATTTAGTCTTCATTTCCAGTAGTATGGTATCTATCCTCATTTACTTATGTGTTTTATTTCTATCGGTAAGTTTTCAAATCCCCATCATGCACAACCTGCATACTTACTACTGCTCCTTCCTAAGTGTTGTTGTTTTTTTTAACATTTTATTTATTTATTTGAGAGGGGGAGAGGAAGAAAGGGAGAGGGGGAGAGAGAGAGAGAGAGAGAAAGAAAGCACAGGAGTAGGAGGGGAGGCAGAGGGAGAAGCATGCTCTCCACTCTCCTCCGATGTAGGGCTCCATCCCAGGACCCTGGGATCAGGACCTGAGCAGAAGGCAGACACTTACCTGACTGAGTCACCCAGGGGCCCCTCATAAGTGTTTTTAAATGTGTCGAAACTGGAAAATGTATCATTTTTTCCATTCTATCCCTTTGAATTTTTTCATTTTATTCTAAATTTGCATATTACCACCTGTCATGCTTTGTGCACTCTTTCAAGATATCTCGACATTTACTTGTCTTTGCTCTAATTCACTACTTTATTGGTTGTAGAAAACTCATAAGAACGCAAATACATACACACACACGACTTGCAACAGATAGAATGCATTGATATTGCCCTGTAGGCAACCTAGTTTTCTACTCCTTCATAAATTTACTTCAGCATCCTTATTACTTAGAATGTGTATTTCTTTGAATGTTCCATTTATAACTTATTCTGTCATTAATTAGTTAAATAAAATTTTTGACATATGTTTATTGTATTTCATATTTTTACTTTAAAATTTTCTTAACAAAAGTAAAATATACTAATTTAATTAAATATTATTAAAGGCTGAGTAACAAAAATAACAAACACTTCAACCACCTCTCCTTATGCACAATTCCATTCCCTGAAAAACCAACAAACCTTTCTTATAAAACTAAACATACCCTTAATATATGATCTAGCAATTATGCTCCTTGGTATTTACCCAAAGAAACCGAAATCTTATGTCCACACAAAAACCTGCACATGGATATTTATAGCTGCTTTATTCATAATTGTCAAAACTAGGAAGCAACCAAAATGTCCTTCAGTAGGTGAATGGATAAATCAATGCTAATACATCCAGATAATGGAATATTATTTCATGATGAAAAGAAATGAACTATCAAGCCACAAAAACACATAGAGGAAACTTATATGCATATTACTAAATGAAGAAACCAATCTGAATATGCTATATACTATACAATGCCAAGTATGTGACATTCTGGAAAAGGCAAAACTTTATATAAAGACAGCATAAAAGACCAGTGATTGCCAGGGGCTGAAGGAAAGAGAGAGAAGAATGGGTGGAGCACAGGGTTTTTAGGGTCGTGAAAATAATCCATATGATATTTTAACAGTAGGTACATATCATTATCACATTGGGTATGGTAACTTAGTAGGCAACTGAGATCCTAGAGTCCTAGTGATATTAAAATCACATGAAGGAAATCTAAGGAACATACATAACACATTCAAAAATTAAAAAGAAAAAAAAAAGAGTAACACCAATACAAGGCAGCATTTGCCAAAGACCAAATGAGAGAGGCAAATACTAAATGTTCTTTGAGTCAAGGGCAGAGACATGTCAATCTGACTTGAGAATAAAAGGGTATGTTTCAGAGAGTAAACTGTGCTTAACTTGGAGCCTTTATATGATTTAGGTAAGTGAGGAGAGGGGAAAGGACATCTTAGACTATTCATGGCAAGTTTATCCACAATGAATGAGTGGTTGTCTACAACTAAAGCAGAAACATAAAAGATCCTCCTTCTGGAGACTCCATCCAGCCTTACTGAATTACAAGGCTTTAGTCTACCTGTGTGACTGTCCTTCCTGATAGTCCTCTGCCTCCCTCAGCCTGTGAAGATTATAAAACTGCTACTCTACTTAAGTTATAACAGATAATCTGCATCAAAAAATAGCTCATGCTTAATGTGAGCATTCCTAATGGGGCTATTTCAATCTCAAATTATACTTGCTCCAAGAAAGCACACAATAAATCACAATGAAGAGGGGGGAAAATGCATCAATGGGTAAAAATAGCACTGACTGTCTTCCAAGTATACACAATTAAGGAAAATTCTGGGGTTATAAATGACTGTTTTACAGAACATATGGGGATAATTTAGTCCATCTTTATTAGCTCTACATTGCAAATCAACATTTCCACAAAGAACTTTTAAATCATTTCCCTATTGCTGCAATGTGAGGGTGGGTCACTGAAGCCAGGGTTCCCTCACTTCAATTACAGACAATGCTTTGTCTCTCGGTTTTCAGTTTGGGGCACAGAAAACTGCTGAAGGCAGAAGGCAGGCTTTGTTGTTTCCTCTTGCCTCAAAGGCCAAAAATGGTAATTTGATTCAATTAAAAAGTGTATTCATCCTTAATATATAGTACAGATTTATGACTTACAACAAAAAGTTCAATCAAGTTAATTTAAAACTTTTCTGGATGTCTCAAATGCCTTCTGAGGCTATAAGCCTGCTCCATCTTTTTTACTGTCTGTCCAGTTGCCCGGGTAGAGTACTGAGAATCATGTCTTATGCCTCTGTCTTATTTTCTCCTCAAATTCCTCAAATACAACTGGCCACCAAGAACTGACAATTCTACCTTCTTAGTATCTCTGGCTTCTGCCTCTCTTTCTGAGATCATGCTTAGATTACTGTAATAATATTCATAATAAATTACTTCTTGTCAGTTTCCCTGTTTCTAGTCGCATCTCCCAAGATGCTCATTCTATTGAACTGCTGGATGGAGATTCAAACATTCACTTCTCCCTCTTCCCCACTATACTACAAGGTCCTGATGAGAGTCCTCTGTCTTATTTCTCAATGCCCCCATGCATGAATGTTACATTATATGAACAGAGAACATTTTCTTCTAAACTACTGTTTTTATCTCATTTTCATCTGAAACTCCTCTTTCTGAATCCCATCCAAATTTAATATCTAAACAAAAAGAAGTAAAAAATTAAATAACTAAACTAAAAAAAATATTGTTATTTAAATACTTTAAATAACAATGACTTAACAAAAATACATTTGATCTAAGATCTGTTTACTTCTTAATGCCTACAAAATGAGAGGAAACGATCAAAATAATGAATCAAATCCTAATCGAACTTAGGAATTTTCTTTTTTTTTTTAAAGGATTTTATTTATTTATTTGACAGAGATTACAAGTAGGCAGAGAGGCAGGCAGAGAGAGAGAGGAGGAAGCAGGCTCCCTGCTGAGCAGAGAGCCCAATGTGGGGCTCGATCCCAGGACCCTGGGATCATGATCTGAGCCGAAGGCAGAGACTTTAACCCACTGAGCCACCCAGGTGCCCCAGACCTTAGGAATTTTCAAACACATACTGTAACTCCAAATAAAAGGAGCCAGAGAACCATAATTTTAAGAATCTGATTTCAACCAAAATGAAAGTTAGTTACAGAAGTAAAACACTTTTGAAACTCTTGACCCCAATCAAGTGTTTTTAGAATTAAATGGGGGGAAATCATTCCTATTTCAATAATATTAAATAACAGCATAGCTGGAGATGTAGGTAAATTGTGTGGATGAAAAGGATCAAATCTGCTATCATGCTGAAAACTGGCAAAGGCTACCACTCATGGAGAATAAAGTAAGTTGTGTGGCCAAATGACACTTTTTCTGTTGTTCAAGAAAATGGCTGAGATCAAGAGTTAAGCACATTGTGAAAGTACAGACCACAGACAGCTGTGCATGCCCAAATGTAAACACTAACCAAAAACTATGGAGCCATTGGGAATCACACCCAATTCACCCTCTTACCTGAAGGCAGAGAATGAAATAAAATCTTGGAAAGCATCTCCCGTAGAACAAGGTGAGCCCCAATCTGAAAGAGCCTGTCCCAACTAAGAGTTTCATAAAATATACTCAGAGGAAAGTCTCCCACCAAACAAGACAGGAGAGAGAAAATTTAACATAACTTTTTCTTAGTGATCATAGACCAAATATATTTAAAAAAAGACATATTATACATAATGCTATTAATAAAATTGACCTAATAGAGTAAGTCTCAAAATCTATGTTGCACCTGAATTACCAAGGTATTTCACTTAAATGGTAGAAGCCAACCCCAAAAAGGCCTATGTAATCAGAGTTTATGAAAGTGTGATCTGGGTATTATGACATTGATTCTGAGATCCACTGATCTACAAATATATGTCCAAATATTTGTCATATAAAAAGAATGCATCTTATAATCAAATGTTTGTGAAACAAAAATCAACCATGTCTGAAGCCTAAATCAATAATCATGAAAAATCTCAATGAAGAATGGAAGTAGTTAACATGATATTATTTGACCAGAAAACAATATAATCCTAGCAATAAATAATAAAATAATAATAATTTTAAAACTAAAACAAACAAAAACAAAAAAATAAAACCAACCAAACAACAAAAAAGTCTTTCAAATAATTCTTGGACCAATGATAAAATCAATATTACAATCTAAATTTTTAAGTTTCACTGAGATGTAATTCATATGCCATGTAATTCACTGATTTAAAAGATATAATTTATTATTCCCTCATATATTTATAGGGTTATGCAACTATTATCAGAATCTAATTGTAAAGTATATTCATCTTTCCTAAGTGAAATCTGTAACCACTAGCTCTGACTTCCATCTCTCATACCTCATCACACCACTCCCTGTCCCCACGCATTAGCAACAACCAATATTCCTTCTATAGCTTTGATTATTCTAGACATTTTATGTAAAAGGGATTTTGTAATATGCAATCTCTTATGACTACTTTATCTTAGAAAAATATTTTTAAGGTTCACCCATGTTATAGAATTTGTCATTATGAAATTTCTTCTTTACTGTTAAATAATATTCTTTGGTGTGGATATACAACATTTTATCTGTCAGTTCATTAGCTGATAGATATTTAAGTTGTTTTTATTTTGTTTATTATGAATAATACTGCTGTAAACATTCATGTACAACGTACTGTACAAACATTTGCATACAGTTATCTTGTGTATATGCCTCGGATTGCAATTGCTGTGTCATATGATAACTATTTTTAATCCTTTAAGGGAACACTGACATTGTTTTGCAAAGTAGTTACAACATAATAAATTCTAGCCAAATGTGTATGAAGGTTCCAATTTCTTAACATCCTTGCCAATTCATTTTTTTGTCTAACTTTTTTGTTATAGGCATCCTAGTAGGTGTAAAGTTATAGTTATTATGGTTCTGATTTACACTCCCCAAGTGTTAATGTTATTGAGCATCTTTTTATGTGCTTATTGTCCATTTGCATAGCTTCCTTGGAGAAAGTTCTATACAAACCCCTTGCCCATTTTAAAATAGAGATATTGTGGGGCACCTGGGTGGCTCAGTGGGTTAAGCCTCTGCCTTCTGCTCAGGTCATGATCCCAGGACCCTGGGATTGAGTCCCGCATCGGGCCCTCTGCTCAGCAGGGAGCCTGCTTCCCCCTCTCTCTCTGCGTGCCTCTCTGCCTACTTGTGATCTCTCCCTGTCAAATAAATAAATATTTTTTAAAAAATATTTAAAATAGAGCTATTGTTTTTTTAGTTGTCAAATTGTAAGTTTCTTTATATATGATGGGCACAAGTCCCTTACCAAATATATAATTTGTAATTATTTTTTAAAGTAGAACCCCAACAAGGGGCTTGAACTCATAATCCGATGATCAAGACCTGAATTGAGTTCGAGAGTCAGACACTTAACTAAGCCACCCAGGTGGCCCCACAAATATTTTTTTTTCTAATTTGTGATTTATCATTCACTTTTCTGATAGTATCATTTATAGGATGTAAGTTGTTAATTTATAGGACGTAAGTTGATTTTCTACTTATCTGTTTTTTTTTCTTTTGCCTCCTAACTTTTTTGTGTCACATCTAAGAAAACATTACCTAATCTTATTTTTTTCTTAAGAGTTTTATAGCTTTATCTCATACATTTAAGTTTCCAGTCCATTCAGACTTAACTTTTGCTCATGCTGTGAAATCCAGCTTCATTACTTTACATGTGGATATCAGCTGTCCCCACACCATTTGTTGAAAAGACTATTCCTCTTCCATTGAACAGCCTTGGCATCCTTGTTAAAAATCATTTGGCCATAAATGTCAGGGCTTATTTCTAAGCTCTCAATTTTCCTCCACTGAAGTATATGTCATATCCTTATTGTAGTACCATACTATTATTTTGTTTACTATAAATTTGTAGTAAGTTTACCATCATGAAGTATGAGTCTTCCATATTTTTATTTATCAAGATTGTTTTGATTTTTCTGGGTCCCTTGTACTTACATATGAATTTCAGGATTGTGAATTTTTGCAAAATTTTGTCCATTGCACCTGCTTAGAATAGAAGTTCTGCAAAATGAGGCTAGAGGAGGGTGGCGAGAAACACCAGAAGCCTACCTCTCCCAATATGAAATCCTAACTCCAGAATGGGAACTATGGTAAGAGTAAGCCATTCTCTTCTTGGCTGCATACACTTCAGGCAGAGCTTCTACAGCACAGAGCCAGAGGGCTACCTGGTTTATAAAGTAGAGCAAGGCTCCAATGCCACAGAATTTTTCTATTCTCTCTGAGATTCAGCAAATTCTCTTGAATGAGTGTTTCTTTGTTATCTGCATCCCTACAAAACGATTCCAGTGTCTTGAAATAGGTTTTTTTCCTCATCATTTTCACCAGTTAAAACTGGTTAAAGTTCAACTTTAAACAGTTAAAGTTGTTTTGCTGGGGAGATAGTTTACTAAGCTCCTAATTCCATTATTCATGTAGTCCTGGCCCATGAAAATACTACTTAACAAAGTCAATGCAATTAAGCCAAAACTATATTCAAAGAAAAAAATTTGACAAATACAAACCCTGTATTTATTGATCTCTACCTAACCAACTTGTGGGGTTAACCAACACTCTCCATTTTCCCTTTAAAAACTACTGAATTATATCTACTACACCCTGAATATGCAAAACTAGTTGTCTACTTTATTTTCCCTCTGACTTTTCTTAATTTTGAGTTGTGTGTTTGTCAAGAATCAAGACAAATCAAGTTTGTCAAAAAAAGGTGTATCCCACCTTTCCCATTTAGAGGTACTTCTTATTTTAAAAATATAATTTGTAGGGGCATGTGGCTGACTCAGTCAGTAGAGCATGCAACTCTTGATCTTGGGGTCCTTGAGTTCAAACACCATGTTGGGCATAGCATTTACTTTAAAAACAAATAAAATAAGATGAGCAGTTTAATATATGTGATATATATATTGTAAAAAGAGGGTTTTTTTCTTAAAAATCAGCTGAACTTTTTACAAAATCATAATATAGACAAGTTATTTTTTCAAAAATACATACAATCTTTGTGTTAGTAAGACAACTATAAAAGAAAGCTAAACTTCTTGGAGAAAACCTGATGAAAAAGAGACACAGTTTTGAAGAACCTCCTCCTAGAGTGCATGGTAATTACAAAAGAAGAATAGTAAGTTCATAAAGAACAGGTGGCCACCATGTAAGAAATAATGGGATAGAGCAACATCATAAGTAACCAGATGTCATGCATTAAGAAGAACACAACATCATCTATGCAGTATTTCTCTCAAAAATCAACCTGAATATAAGCAGGAGGAAATTTCAGACAAGTCCAGACTAGAGAATATCCTATAAATTAACTGACCAATACTCATCAAAGGAAAGCAAAGGAACTTATCCAGATAAAAGAAAACTAAAGAAAGACATACAGCAACTAAATATAATACATGATTCTGATCCAAGAAAAACAAAATCATCATAAAGGACATTGTTTAGTCAATTGGCAAAATTGAAATATGGATAATACTATCTTATCAATGCTGAATTTTCTAAATTTAATAGCTGTGTCATCATTAGGTGAGAAAAGGTCCTTGTTTTTAGAAAATAAATATTCGAATATTTATGGTAAAAGGGGGTGTTACATATGCAACTTCCTTAAAGTTCGGGAAAAAAAAAATACATATAGAGTGACAGTGGAACCAGAGAGAGAATTCTCTTATTCCTAAATTTGGACTATCTTCCAACATTTTGTCTTTTGTACTTTCAGCTTACGAAATATATCTAAGAGTTATTTTAAAGCTAAGTTTTTTGCTGTCATCTAAGTTATCTTCAACCTTTTCATCACAACCTTATTTATGTTAACAAGTTTTTCTTGACTAAGTTCCTCTGGATATGTCCATAGAGTCTCTTGACTGGCAGAAGTATTAACATTCCCTTGGTCGATTATTTCTTCCCTATCTATTTATCTTATCTGATTGTATATAACTATTTCTTCTATGCTATATATAATTTGTTTTAACTGAATTCTACATTCAGTGTTATCACTTTTTTATTTCTTTGTTATGTTTTCATCTTCATTGGTCAGTTACCTTTTCAGATTTTCCATGTTTTAAAACACCACATGCATTTATCACTGAGTGATGAGAGGGCAACTGATTGTGTAAGAATTGAAAAAACAGATGTGCAGGGGCCAAGTTCTGACAGAAGTGATGTGATTGGTCACCAATCATGATGCATATTTGTTATTTATTTTGTAATTTGTGAATTGAAGATCCAGCAACAAAGTTTGAAACTCATGCAATTACTCCTAGTTAATATCTCACAGTAATTGAAATATAAACCATTTTATTGAGGAACTTATGTTACTTAAATAAATTGTGGAGGGCGCCTGGGTAGTTCAGTTGGTTGAGTGACCAATTCTTGATTTTGGCTCAGGTCGTGATCTCATGGGTGATGAGATCTAGCACAGCATCAAGCTCCATGCTCAGCAGGGAATCTCCTTGAGATTCTCTCCCTCTGGACCTGCCCCCCCACACACACTGTGTGTGCTTTCTCAATCCAAAATAAATAAATCGGGGTGCCTGAGTGGCTCAGTTGTTAAGCATCTGCCTTCCTCTCAAGTCATGATCCCACGATCCTGGGATCAAGCCCCACATTGTACTCCCCACTCAGCAGGAAGCCTGCTTCTCCCTCTCCCACTCCCCCTGCTTGTGTTTCCTCTCTTGCTGTGTCTCTCTGTGTCAAATAAATAAATAAAATAGATCTTTATAAACAAACAAACTGTGGTAACTGAAATTTGTGCATAACAAGAACTGGGCGAAGTAAGAACTATGCTCAGTAGTTCCCCCTCCTTTGGTTTCACTTCCAGTTATACACAGTCACAACCCAGAAGCAGATGATCCTCTTTCTGACATATGATCAGGGGAGTCACTTGTAGCCTAAATCTACATATCAGTGCCCAAGTCATTCACCTCACTTCATCTCATCACATAGGCAATTACCATCTCACATCTTCACAAGAAGTTAAAAGGTCAGTACAGTACAATAAGATATTTTGAGAGAAACCACATTCATGAAGCTTTTATTTCCTTATATTGTTTAATTGTTCTATTTTTTATTAGTCATTATTGTTCATCTCTTACTGTGCCTAATTTATAAATTAAACCTTATCATACGTTTGCCTATATAGGAAAAAACATTGTGTGTGTATATAGGATTTTGTACTATCCTTGATTTCAGACATCCCTGGGGATCTTGAACAAAGGGGACTCTTGTACATATATATTTGTAAATCCACATATTAGCTAAATTTCTCAATTTAATAACCAAACATTAATCATTATTGTTTTCACTAAGAGGACGTCTGCCATAGTTTTATTATTTTTCAAAAACAAAAACAGCTTGCTTCCCAGGGAAAAAATATATACATACACACACAAAATAGAAGGAAATCATTACAGATAAAATATATCTAACATTTAGGAAAGAAAGAGTCTAAATCTGTCTATATTTTAGTTCAGATTCTTTGAAAATGATTTTACCTAATTCAATCCAGAAAAATAAGAGTAAACACTATTACCAGTGTTTACTGGTAATAATAACACCAGATAACATTACTTTTTAATAAAACTGATTGAGTTTTCCACAAATACAAATAAGCTTCAAAATAAAATGAAAAGGAAATAAAATCAATAGACTGCAGAGTGCCTAAAAGCTCACTGCCAGATATTACTGAAAGGAGATTAAATGGGTGGCTAATTATTTTAACTTGTTTTTAAGGACCTTTGACATAAAACACAAAAACTTTGTAAAGTGCTTTCTAGCTTAGATTTGATTCTTGAGCTGCTTAGGTTAAGAATAATCACTTAAAGCAAGGCCATAAATAAAATTACTTCATAGAGACCAAAGATCAAGTGAACAAAATTTACTGCTTATCTCATTTCACCTTCCTTCAGATGACTATAATTGGCTTTTCATCAGTTTTTGGTAATCCCAGTCTTCTGCATCACCAAATACTTGATAATTGCATCTAAGAACAAATATTTTTTGATATCTATAAAGTCCAAAAAATCCCTTCATTATTTTATTTTTGAGAAGTTTAATTTTAGGTTATTTCCAGATCTTAGATTGTTGCCTTTTTAAGGTCAAGTCTCCTGGGACCTACCCAAAGTTCCTGTGATAGGCAAACTATTCATCCTCATTCAACAGAGATAAAATGTCTTTGGAAAAAATTTCATCAGCCTAATGGAAACCACCCACATGGCACCAGCAATCTATCTTCCTGAGAAACCTCTGAAGAAGGCTACTGTACTTATAAATCCCAATTGTGGAAAAGGTGACACAAGATTTGCTTTTCAGCCTGCTCTGCTGTCTTATAGTCACAAAATAAGCTTTATTCTTAAATCATCTTCTAAAATTAAACTAAGCAAATAAAACCCTTGCCCTTTAACGGGGTTTGAATATTTTGTTACCTGGAAAGAAAAACACATTAAGCAGTTTGCACATTAGCAGAAAATATCTTAAACAAGAAAGGCTTTACCACCCATTGTGAAGAAAGGTATGGGATCATTAATTCATTCAACAAATCTTTTAAATGCCTATTATGTGAATCCCTGAGAGGATAATATCAGAGCAGGAAATGAAAATGGGAAACAGAAGCAATTACCCTGAAAAAGGGGTAGGCTTTGGTTCTTAATCATTTTGATCAATAGTTGGGTCAATTATCACAAAGGTTCTACACATGAAAATGCAGAGCAGGCATTGTTCACAGACTGAATAAATGTGTTACATTCCAATGCACTGTCATTTCATATATACTTCCCACAGAGAGTAACTAAATACAAACTGCTTCAAAAGTAGTGTATAGGCATTTTAGTTAGCTCATCATCATCATAATTTCTGACTCACTGGACATCAAGATAACAATTGCTACTCAGGGAGGAGTTGGTGATACTCATTTGGTTACAAAAAGAAAACTCCATATTTTACAATGGTAAAAACCAGTGACACAACTTAGGAATGAAAGTTTTGATAGAGGAAGAGGAAAATGATTGAGGGTGACCCATGACTGGGGAAGATACAGCTAATATCAAAAATCATGCCTTTATGAAGAAAAGTACACAAAGGGAGAGAGGACAAGAAAAATGCAAGGCTTCAAATAAAATCTACTGTTTCACAGTTACCTATCAGGTTAATGCTGATAAAAAGTATATAATAAGTGGGAAGACTTCCAATTAAGCCTCTTGCAAGATATTCTCTTATTAGATTTAATAATGTGTGTCACCTGATCAGAGATGGAGAAAATGGAACATTGGAAATTTCTAGTAACTTTTCCGAATAAAATACAATCAAAAATCATATTTTAACATTAGTAAATATTTTATAGAAGACATATAAGCGTCTCCTTATGCAATTCTTTGCAACAGCCTATACTCATTAATTTGTTTAGCTGCCTGAAGAAACTAATAACATTGCAATTGAATAATGCACATGCAATGAATATATGCACGTATTTGGCCATGGAGCCTTCCCTAAGTAGACTTGAGGGTGTCTGCTTTAGGAAAGGAAGGCACTCTGACATCCTATTGACTTCTTTCCTCTTGATACATGTTTTGCTTGTACAGTGTTTGTAAGAGAAAACTCCATCCAACTTTGAATGAGGTGGATCCAATTTCTAAGAGATGTCACTGAATCTTCACAAACATGAAAATTGTGTTTTGTTTTGTTTTGTTCTGGCACACAGAATAGTTCAGATAAAGTGAGGACTAAAATTATAAATCATAAAAAAATAAGATACCCAAAATATAAAGGTACACTAAGCTTTCAATTTAATCACTCTCATGGGTCATTTAACACCATTTGAAATGTAAAGCTTCAGGTAGAAGACAATACAAGTGTTTCCTTTTTCTCAGTTGTGATTCTTCTTCTCTAAAGCTTTAAAAGTATTTTTCTTTTTTTTACTTTTTAAATAAGGACTGGTATAAAGATAATTTAGAGCCAAATTTAGAGCCATGTTTACAATTACCTTCATTACTTCACAGCCTGTCTTTGTGACGTTACGTGCCTTTTGGAAGAGTACAATCCCCCGGCACATGTCACCTGGGTGGAAGAATTTTGTACCAAGTGACATGAATGATGCTCCTAATTCCTCAAATGATATATTTTCTTTCATAATCTCTTCTTCATTTGTCATGATTTCTTCCTTTTTGACCTCTTTAATCATTACAAATACAGTCATTTTATAAGATTGTTCTTTATTATTTCATTTTGGGATGTCAGTTTTACTCTCTACAGCAGCTACTGGCACTTATGGTCATTCAATTAGTGTTTTGACTTATGACTCTAACTTTCACTTTTTACTTCTATCAAAGATAAGAGAGACCTGGTCTAGGAATATCTTCCTGAAGAATCATTCTGAATTATTTTCTGAAGGCTTCAGGGATTTTTACAAGAGCTAGATCTGTTTGTAGAATTTATTCTGAGCCTGAAATTAACCCTTCACTTAACTAATGTAAATTTAGACCCAGTGTGCATGTGTGGTACTGGCTTGTGTGTATCACTTTTTTTTTTTCAAAAATATGTTTTTCTGCTCAATGCCTGGAGGAGACTCAACTAAGTGTTTAACAGTAGGTAGAATTCTCTGAAACTATGAGCAGTTTCTCTGATTATGTTTTCACAGACTGAACAGTCTTTGCAGTCCCAATTTTAAGGAGATATCTCAAATCTAGATATGCACTTTGTCTGGATCCAAGTTCCCCTATTAAAGATCAAAACTCAAGCCTCAGCATCTTAGGACCATCAGAGGAAAAAATCACAGTAACAAGCACCTGCTTTGGGAAATTTCCTCATCCACACCTCACTAAAAGACAATCAGCTGCCTCATTGGGCAAAGCCTCTTTCTGACCCCATAAGGAGCACCAGCAGGAAACAGTAAGAAACCCAGCAGTGCCAGATAAATCAACCAGACCAAAATAATACCTCAAAGACTCTGAAAAATTAACTTTTACTGGAACCATGGCCCACAAAATCAGGTCAGTTGCTTCATTATAAACCTATAAAAGGGTGTGTTTCTGCTAGAAAAAAAAATTCAAATTGGACCCAGATTTTCCTAAACATAACAGTAAAAATGTCTAGGATACAAGAAAAAAACCACCTGTCATACCAAGAAACAAGAAAATCACTACATGGACATAAAAATACAATCCACAGAAGCCAACACTGAGATAAATCACATGTTGAAATTATCTGATGGGGATTTTTTAAAAGCAGTCATCAAAAATATGTTTCACAGCAAGTATAAGTCCTCTTGAAACAGACAAAACAAAATAGGAAATCTCAGCAAAGAAACAAGTTATTAAAAAAAGAACGGGGGCACCTGGGTGGCTCAGTGGATTGGGCCACTGCCTTCAGCTCGGTAGTGGTCTCAGGGTCCTGGGATCGAGCCCTGCATCCGCCTCAGCATCCCTGCTGGGCGGGGAGCCTGCTTCCCCCTCGCTCTCTGCCTGATTCTCTGCCTACTTGTGATCTCTGTGTCAAATAGATAAATAAAATCTTTAAAACAAACAAACAAAAAAACGAAATGGGGGCACCTGGGTGGCTCCGTCGGTTAAGACGTGGACTCTTGATTTCAGCTCAGGTCATGATCTCAGAGCCCTGAGATTGAGCACCACGTGAAGCTCTGTGCTGTCAGGAGTCTGCTTGGATTCTCTCTCTCCTTCTCCCTCTGCCCCTCCCCACCCTGCCCTCTCTCTTTCTCTCAGATAAATAAATGAATCTTCAATAAATAAATAAATAAATATAAAGAACCAAATGGAAATTATAAAACTGAAAATACCAATAACAACACAATAACAAAAAAAGTCTTGCCGGCTAGAGGCAAAATGGAGTGAAGAAGGCTGAGGATATAATTAGTGGAACTGAAATAGATCAATAGGATTTACCCAATATGAAAACAACAACAACAACAACAAAAGAAAACAGACTGAAAAAAATTACCAAAGCCTCAGTTTGCTTTGGTATGTTAACAAAGATCCAATATTCATTTAAGTCCCAGAAGGAGAGGAGAAAGATTATTGGTTTACAAACTGGCCCCCATGCAAAGACAGAGGGAAGAGAGAACCAAATAGACCACTGCAGATCAGTAGGTGGCTGACTGGTAGGTTCAATAAGCAAGGACACTTAAATAAGAGATTTGTCTGGGGCAGCCACAGCAAGTAGATCTCCACACCTGCCAGCCAGAATCTTAGTTTATATAGAGTCCTTAACTAGATTAGCTTACACCCTGCAGGTGGTCTCAGCACCACCTTGCTCTCTCAAAGCTACATCCTTTAAAATGGCTCTGATTGTGGGAACAGTGGACAAAATGTACATTCTAAGGATGGGGAAGAAGTGAGGAGCCTCCAGTTGCCTAGGTACAGCTCTTGGGTCAACGGGAGGTCAAGTCCTCTCAATGACCTCCCCAAAACCTCCCCCCCCCAAAGACTGACTCTTAGAATATCACCTGCCCTCCTTTCTTGCAATGTGCCCTAAGCCATCAGAAAGGATTTCATCAGCATAGAGGTGGCTCACTTGGCAGCTATCTGGCTGTATTGGATGTATATACTACAGCAATAATATACACACATGCAAGAGATAAGATATAAATAAGTAATAAACTTTTCCGCCAAGTACCTTAAGATCCAAACCACTGATTTACTAAGTCCCTTAGGAATGAGGTTTGGATCATTCAGAGCATTCACTTGTGTCTTCATGTGATTTAATAAAAACAATACATTAGCAGACTCTTCAGGTATGACCCCATAACATTCTTTCTGAATAATGGCACAGGTGGTAATAATATCCAAGGTCATCCTATTTTGAAGGATAGCTTTTCTCATTAGAAACATTACAGTGTTAAGTAAAGACAGTCTTTGCCAGCTATCATTTAAGGCTTGTTGGGTGAATTTAGTATGGGTTTCTATGTGTGCTATAATGTCCTCCAGGACAATGGAGAGGCAAGGATGGTAGCCAAATGATTGTACCAGTGGGGAAAAAAATGCATCCACCTGGCCTTAGGAGAGGGAGGTTAACAGCTTTACAAACTTGACCTAGTTATACATACCATACATTTTGGCTGGGGGAGGCAGGCCTATCAGGCATGAGGAGATGAACTGGGGGCAGGATATGGCAGACCACTCTTCTCCCTTCTTTCAGTGGTGTGTTTTATTCCAAGTATAGTGTGTTTCAACAGCTTTAGTTTGCATCAGGACAATGGGATCCCAGTGGGGATTGAGTAGTTCCCCGTCAACCAGGAGTATGAAGTAATTCACCCATCCTGGTGAGCATCTCACTGCAAATTCTAGTAGATAATACATTTTCAGGCATAATGGAGCTCAGCATTCTCAGCTGCATAGCACACTGATCCACAGTGCGAGTAGGTACAGTGGCTGTCTCCAGTGACTTCCATATCTTTACAATATTGGTTGTCTTGGCAGGGATCCCCAATCCAGGATATGGGGCAACAGGCCATACTGGTTGATTATTCAAATGTATTGAAGCCTGGGATAGTACTTTAATCTGCCTGGTGCAGGTAGTTTTATTTGTTAGTAATTTAATCTGTTATTTTAATATTTCATTTTTTCCTCCATTCAGTGCCATGTTCTTTTACCCAGTCTTGCACATCATGACCTTTGAAATGTGGCCCTTGATTACTGTCTATTCAATGCCATTGTCAAAACATGATACATTTTTAAATTCTCTAATGGTGACAGCCTGGTTTGTATGATAACAGGGTAAAGTTGGGTTAGGCTAAACACATTATAAGAACCAAGGTATATTTAGAACCTTTACTTGGGGAGAGAGGGGGCCAATATAATTAATTTACCAATCACTTACCAGTTTAGAACTCCAGTGGATGGCCCTAGAAGCATAAGTCACTGTGAAGCAAAACTTAGTTACCATTTAACCGAAGTGGCAATTAAAAATTTCAAAGACACAGAAGTTATAAAGTATTAAAAAAAAAACCTCTTTTATTAAAAAAATTTTTTTTTGAGAGAGAGAAGTGCTAGCAAGAGAAAGCACAAGGAGGAGGGAGAGACAGAGGGAGAAGGAGAAGCAGACTTCCCACTGAGCAGGGAGCCTGACACTGGGTTTAATCCCAGGACTTTGGGATCATGACCTGAGCCAAAGGCAGACTGAGCCACCCAGGTGCTCCCAAAATTTATATCTTTTAATAGAAAAGGGCCAGTTTTCTGAAGTAATCAAAGACTTAATAAAGAAAAATGAAGCACAAGAAATTATTTTGATGAAACACAGAATCTTTGTTTTCTGGGAAGAATACCGAAAATACAAAGTAAAACCTTTTATAATCTAATGAAAAATGTACCAATAGGCCAAGAAACATTTCTTCCTAAGAAAACCATGCCAAGACACATCATAATTAAAAATCTGAGAAGTAGAGACAGAAAAGTCTTGAAAGTAGCCAAAGAGAAATGATGGATTACCTATAGGGGAACACCAATTCAAATTACAGAGGATTTCTCAACTGAAGCCATGGAGTCAGAAGCAAGTGGCACATTTCACCATGCGTTCTGTATTTGGTGAAACTATCCTTTATGAATGAAGAGAAATAAAAACTTACTCACATGAAGATATTTCATCTGTGAAGAATATGTGGTTAGCAGACCTACTCATAAAGATTGGTTAAAGGGAGTTCTTTTCACATAAAGGACAAAGGAGAGGAGAGGAAAGGAAAGGAAAGGAAAGGAAAGGAAAGGAAAGGAAAGGAAAGGAAAGGAAAGGAAGAAAGGAGGGAAGGAAGGAAGGAAGGATAGATAGAAAGAAAGAAACAAAGAAAAGACATGTAAAGAAAATTTGGAGCCTGAGTAAGAAAGATTAATGGAAAAAGAAGTATGGGTACATATAATAGGCAATTGTTTTTCTTGTGAATTTTATAGTTAATGACTGAAATGAAAATTATACCATTGGATGCTCCAGTCAATGATATTTAAAGTGGGGAAGGTAAAGAAACTGAAATGGAAGTGAAGTTTCCATACTTCACAAAAAATGGTAAAATGTTGATACCAGTAAACCATAAGCCACATAATATACTATAATATTTCCATCACATAGAAAATTATATAGAGAAAATCAAAAGCACTATAAATAAAGTAAAATTGAACAATAAAACATTCAAGCAACCTAAATGTAGGTAGGAAAAGAGAAAGAGACATGAGTATCAGAGGAAACAAACAGATAAATAACAAATAATAAAATGAAAATGTTAAGCCCTAACATATCAATAATTATCTTAAAATAATCTTAAAATTCAATGGTAAAATACACCAATCAAAAGACAGAGATTTGTAGGGTGGATTTAAAAAAAACTACAACCCAAATATATTCTGTTTACACAACTCAAACCCTAAGCCCTAAGGGCCTTTATCCAGATTTATTAATTCTCCAAACCACTTCAACATCAATTTGTTTTTCTCATTTTGAGTTCCTTTTCATTTCTGGCATCCAGAGTTTTAGTTTTCATTCAAGCTAGGTTTATATGTTTTTCACTAGGGAGTTATTTCTATGGATTTTAATGTTATATTCTGCCACAGTTCTAGGTCATGAACTAAGTCCTAATAGAGAATGCAGGATGTTTTTATGATATCCTAAAAATGTGGGAATGTATAGAAAATCAATCTGTTATGGCTCTCAAAAAATTTCCACATTTTATAGATACATAACACATTCCTCAAAGTGCTTTTATTTCATTAAACCTTCATTCTTTTTTAACATAATGCCATAAAGACTTCTAGTTGACCAACAAAATCTATTTCCCCTTTTTTAATAATAGAACTCCTAGGTATTAGGTGAATACATGAATGGCCAGCTAGAAACTGTATTTTCCATCCTCCTTTGATACTTGATATAACCAGTGATTAAGAACTAGCCAATGCTAAGTGACCAGGTATGATGCATGCCACTTCTATTTTAGGAACTAAAAAGGAAAGTACATATGATCCTCTAGTCTCTTTCCCCCTCCTACTGACTGGGAGATTAGAAGAGCTAGACCTCTACTATCAACTAGATGTAGAATTGGAAGCCACATGTTAAGAATGTTAGGGATGACTTTTCTTTTTTTTTTTTTATTTAATTTTTTCAGTGTTCCAAAATTCATTGTTTATGCACCACACCCAGTGCTCCATGCATTACGTGCCCTCCTTAATACCCACCACCAGGTTCACCCATTCCCCCACCTACCTCCCTTCCAAAACCCTCAGTTTGTTTTCCAGAGTCCACAATCTCTCATCGTTCATCTCCCCCTCCGATTTACCCCAGGTCACTTTTTCTTTCTTTTCCTAATGTCCTCCATGTTATTCCTTATGCTCCACAAGTAAGCAAAACCATATGATAATTGACTTTTTCTTCTTGACATTTCACTAAGCATAATCTCCTCCAGTCCCATCCATGTTGATACAAAAGTTGGGTATTCATCCTTTCTGGTACCTAGGTAATATTCCATTGTATATATATGGACCACATCTTCTTAACCATTCGTCTGTTGAAGGGCATCTTGGCTCTTTCCACACTTTGGCAACTGTGGCCATTGCTGCTATGAATATTGGGGTACAGGTGGCCCTTCTTTTCACTACATCTGTATCTTTGGGGTAAATAGCCAGTACTGCAATTGCAGGGTCATAGGGTAGCTCAGATTGTGAAAACTAACTTGGTCATAGATATTGATCTCCAAGAGACAGTCGGGCAGATTAGTGCAGACTTCCTGACTGAAAGGGCTCAGTCATGGCTCAAGAAAGTATTGGTAATTACATAGTCTAATTTTGCAGTGGGAAATCTCTAGACAGAGGATATTTTGTGTTATATGCTTCCAGAAAGATCTTAAATATTAAAGTAGGGCAAGAGTCAACCTTCAGGCCAAATCTGGTGTGTGTGTGTGTGTGTGTGTGTGCACGTGTGCATGTGTGCGCGCACATGCACATGTGTTTTGGGTTTTGACAAATTCTGTGGGTTTTGACAAATATATATAGTGTGCCATCAACATCAAAATAAAAATAAGGAATATCTCATCACCCTAAAAAATCCAGCCTCTCTCCCTAGCTCCAGCTCCTGGCACTCACTATTTTCTTTTTTCTATTCCTATAATGTAGGCAACTGTCTTAGTAGCAGCAGCAGCAGTATTTTATTCCTTATAAATTCTAACCAATTTTTTCTAACCAATGTCATGACCTAGAGGAAAGGACCTTCGTCTTTACAAGGAAATTTTTTCTCTGGAAGAAAATAACCTGTGATAACATGCTAACTCTAGGATGAAATTGGCATTGAATGTGTTGGGTGAGTGGACCTGGAGAAGCATGGTTAGGTAGAAGCAGAAATTCCCTCCACCTGCCCACCCCACCCATAACCTACTCCCATACCCAACCACATACAGCAGCCAGATCCCTGAAAAGACTCAGCAGACTCTTCATAGTTAACAATGTCCACACAATACACCATCCGGGAGGACCCCAAAGGCACACCCACATGGGCTAACCCTTCCACGTAGGTTTTTGTAGCTCCTGAACAAGAAACTAAGCAGGTTATGGGGACACGAAAAAGAACGACAAAGGGTATTTGACTGCCAGATGCCTGGTTTGGTGTATTCTCTTTCTTTGTAAAAACTGTACTTCAAATGAAATGGAGAAATACTGCATTTCGAATGGGGCATAAATCCTGGCCAAAGGGGGACCCAGCCAAGAGTCTGAATGAAGATGCAGGAAGGGCCTTGAAACTCCTGCTAAGTAGCTTAATAATTTCTCCTCAGCTTTAACCTGAAATGTCCTCTTTGAAAGTCCAGACTGGCTTTTTCCAGAAACCATTTCAGCAAGAGAGTGAAAGCCAATAGAAGGGACTTTCCTGAGGGGACTAGGCATGGGTCTGAGAGGAACACATCTCCCTCTTCTCTCTCAGTTCAATTCCTGGGAAAGAAGCTATCAGCCAGAGCTCCTGATATTGACTTTACTTTTCAATTCCAGGTCCCTTCATGATCTGATGATAACCCAGGGGCTCCATTTGCTGAGACATTACTTCCAGGAGGTGAGTTTTGTTACCACAGGATTTTGTAAATAAAGTTTTATCAGAACAGCACTGTACTCATTTTTTTACACACTTTTGCACTGCAACAGAGATAATATAGCCTACAAAGCCTAAAATATTTGTTATCTCTCCTTTACAGAAAAAGTTAACACCTGACACAGGGTACAAAGAGAAGGATTTCACACCCTCCTCTAGCAGAATGAAACTGCTTATCAAGCATTCCAGGTATCAGTAGAAAACTGAATTCTAGGTAGGGAATTGCAACAAAGTTCCAAATGTATAATGAGTCATTACAGGACTGAGAGAGATTTCAGAAATACTGTAAACACATAACTTCTCCTTGTATTGCTGACACCGTTGAAGAATAAATTATCCAACCACAGCTAAATTCATTGTCTATAACCATTTTGCTTAGTAAGATATTAAAGTGAGATAGCTCAACATCTTGTTGACAAAGAGAAAAAACAAAAGTCAACCTATTATAGTTGAACGTGACACAAAAACGTCTTCACAGTTGTCGAGTTTGTATATAAGTCTACAATCACAATTCCAGATTTCCACAATTATGTAAATTATATTATCTTCATTTCTTCCATACTGGCTAAAAATTGTTTGGGATTTGAGTTGGAAATAAACCTATAGGAAGAGGACAAGAGTGGCTTGAAATGCAAATGTCTGGAGAAAGTAGAAGCTAACACTTCTATAAATGTTCTTCATATCTGGGGCTGTACCCAACCTTGTGCATTCTGTTCACATCTCCTTTCAAATTTTATTCATAGACCTCTCAAAGGTTACACAGTTTATCTTATTTAACAATAACTCTCTTTATCAACTCTCTTCATCACCCTTTTTTCCTCTAACCACTTCTGTCATTTGCATAACCATCTATCCCTTGACTCATTAATACCTTGGGGTACATTCCAGTGTTAAAAAGAAAATATGCATTAAACAGTGTTATTATTGTTAGTAAGAATATTAAAATATTAGATATGTATCTATAAAAATAGATGTAAAAATATGTGTATACATTTATATATTGAAGGCTCAAATAAATAGTTATTCACATTAATATTGTTAGAAGTCATTTTCTATATAAGGGAAAAGATTAAAATATGAAATAAAATAAGTATAAAGCCTTTAAGGTTAAATTTGAATTGAATTTTATGATCTCTTGATTTATTTTTCTTTTTTACAAAAAGGTATATGCTCCCCAGCTCTGTTCACCATAAAGATCTAGAAACAACAATAAATTGAGACCAATGAGAAACCCTGGTACCTAGATTACAACCTCTAAATACCATCACTTCCCCCTAAAATGTGTGAGCTCCTTGACTAATTCATGACTGTGAAAGGAAACCTGGAACTTCTTGACACAACAGAAAGCAAGGACATAACGAGAGACATTCTTGAGACATCTCCAAGACATATTATTAAGTAAAGCAGACAAATCACAGAAATGTCAAAGTATACAGGAGCTGACGAGAAAGGGCTATCAATGGCCAAAAATAAGACAATTGGACAACAAAAAGAATAATAAGAGAAATGGATTAAAATATATAAAATGCATCAAAACCAGAAAGATATTTTTAAAAAATTACTTATTGGTCACTCTTGGAGGTTACCATGACATCACCTTATTATTCTAAAATTTGATAAGTGGGTCCAAAAAAGCATGCATTTATCTTCTCTTTCCAGTGTGGACCATAAATAGTCAATGAGAAAATATTCTTTTTTATGGAAGAACAGTAGCTAATAAGAGCAGAGATAATGATAGAATCAGAAAATCACCATTTTTGAAAATTGTAATAAAATTCTATGCATAGGTAATAGTTATCAATGTCTGCCAAAGCGATTCAGAGAGAGATATCTGGGACAATTTAAATAAAGTTACCAGGCTTGCAATTCCAGACCCATGGATCAATCTCCACATTATTAAAACATTCTGGTGTAACGCAACAATAAATTTACTGCCCCACCTATGAATTATTCTAGCTCCTCCCTCTGAAAAAGAAATTTAATCTGACTCTATTCAAGCCTCTATATCTATTAAGTTTATAAGAAGTAAATGAGATAAATTGCCATCAGCAAAATATAGAATGTAGAAAATTTTATATGACAATTGACTGTTTCCTCTAGTAAAGAATTGACATTTTAAAAAGGAAAGGGGAGTTATTATGGATTATAGAACAAATAATCCATAGTCACTATATGGACAGGCTTACATTGCATTATTGGCAAATGAACTATGAAGACATTTTGAGAGCAACAGGGAGTAGTGATTATATAGACTGGCTATCAGATGAATAGAGAGAGAGAGAGCGTGCCAAATCCTAACACTAGACCACCAGGGATATTAGATGAATAGAAAATTATTCTTAATTTTACTGGATTTAAAGTTTGGTTATATTATTAGCATCTTTATCTGGTAGGGGCACTAAAGGATTTGGGAGTGAAAAAATATGATATCTTAAATTTTTGTTTAAACATCACAGTAAAAAAAAAAATGGAGGATTGATCATTGAACCAAGAATGGTGACATTTTGATAATGTCATATTGTAATGGGATAAGCCTATGAAGCTTCATTGTACTATTCTCTTTACTTTTGAAAATAAATATACATTTGAAAATGTCCATATATAAAGGACTTATAAAAGGGAGAGATAAATTATTATCTGTGCAACCGGGAACTACAGCTGGGAAAAATATAACTTTTCCCTCTCTCTAGTTTTTGTGCAACTTTGGAAACATGTATATTCGGTATTGCTCCAAGTGATATTGAGGTCTGTATTCCACTCTATTTTACCTATAGGTAGCAATGATATGATCCACCTCAGTGGTTCTGAAAGTTTTGGTCCTCAGATCCTTTTTATTCTTAAAAATTGTGGAAAACTCCAAAGAATTTTTTAGTGTGGGTTCTATTTATGCCAATTTTTGTTTGAAAACTCTATTACATGCTCCCATAAAAGACCTATTTTATAAAAAAAAAAATAACTATAGGGGCGCCCGGGTGGCTCAGTGGTTAAAGCCTCTGCCTTCAGCTCAGGTCATGTGAAAAGAAGATTCATACATCTCTTACTTTAAATAAGAAACTAGGGGTGGGGCGCCCGGGTGGTTCAGTGGTTAAAGCCTCTGCCTTCAGCTCAGGTCATGATCCCAGAGTCCTGGGATCGAGCCCTGCATCGGGTTCTCTGCTCAGCGGCGAGCCTGCTTCCCTGCTCTCGCTCTGCCTGCCTCTCTGCCTACTTGTGATCTCTCTCTCTGTCAGATAAATAAATAAAATATTTTTTTTTTAAAAATAACTATATTTCCAAAAACTTGGTAAGAAGGGTGGCCTCGCTTTCCATTTTTTTTCCAGTTTTCCTGATATCTGGTCTAATTAAATGTGACTGGATTATCATATTGGCCACTGCATTCAATCTGTTGCAGTAGATTCTATTTAAAGAGTCAACAAAAATTCAGTTTCACACAGATATATATTTGGAAAAAGGTTATTTTGATAGTTGTTTCAGATAATTGTGGCTATCTTTCTTCTCTTTTAAGGATTTCAGTGATTGATTGATTGATTGATTGGAGAGAAAGAGCACAAATGGCAGAATAGCAAAGACCAGGGACAAGCACGGAGCCTGATACAGTGAACCGAGCTGAAATCAAGTGTGGGACGCTTGCCTGACTGAGCCACCGAGGCGCCCGGTGGCTTTCTATGATACTATACCAAAACCAGCCAAGGCCATAGTTTCTTAAAGATTAGTTACAATATGACATCAGTTAACTCTTCCTACTCAGTTATATGAAAATCCACTGGTTTCTCTTGCATTTCAGATGTCCTTTCACTGATGCATAATTTTGTTGTATAACTCACTGGCCATTTATAAAATAGGAGTTCACTAAGTTACACATATCTTCCAAATGTTGACATATTTCATTATACAATATTAAAAATCACATTTGTTAATATCACCATCATTCTCATCGAAAAACTTTTAAGTATGAGAAAGCTGCCACTGTGGTAGATTCAAATGTTGCAAATTTCTAGTTTTTTTCCTTGAAGTCACAAATGTTATCATTGGTAACAAACACTGTCAGTTGTTTTCCTTGAAATGACAGGCTTATCTTGTTTTTGAGAAAATGTCTGCCAATTACCCAAGTGTGAATAACCATAGTTTGTGTCAGTTGTTGCTTTGAGTCAAATGATGTTTCATGAAAAAAGCAGCTTGCTCAACTCAGAATTCAGAGTCTCACAGTGCTTTTGTTAGAGATAAGCATCACACTTTGGTATGCATCAGAAATGATTTATGCATACTCCCAGTTTCATCACACAGAATATTAAAAACAACATCTACTCAAAGGTTGAAGTTTAATACAATTAATAATTTTTACTGCTTCATTAAGGACATTCTTAGGTATAACTGTCACTTTCATTACTGTGGGTTCATGGTAGTGGAGAATATAATGACTGCTAATAAACTTTAATAATACTTCGTTAATTCTTGCTAAAGTGCCAGCAGTTTTACCCACTATTAGAGGAAAAATTCGCACAATGAAGAAGGCAAATCATGTTTATAAAGATAGTGTTTGCCTAGAGGATACCTACAATAGTCTCAGGGACCTCCAGGGGTCTCTGGCCATGCTTTGAGAGTCACTGGTCAATCTTGAATATATTCCTTCAGTTCCTCCACATATATGATAGAAATGCTAAGTTTAATCCAAGAAATTCATAGGAACAAATAGGTAGGACAACAGTTTTCCAAGGCTTGTTAAGTCATTAACTGCCTCAGGCCAATATGTTCTCATGTACAAGTTTCCAGAGAAAATATATAACCTATCTAAAATTTATTCATATTGTTTTTATTTCCTCAAAAGAAAATATACAGAATACTGATTTTTTCCTCCTAGACAGAAAACTTTAAAAGAATATATAAGGTATAGAATTTTTAAAAATTATTTGTAAAAAATAGTTCTTTGTTCACATGCAGCTATAAGAAATAAGACACAGAGGGATCATGTGTACCCTTTATCCAGTTTCCCCCAAAGGTAACCTTGCAAAACTATCCTGCAGTATCACAACCAGGATACTGACATTGATACAGTCAAGAGACAGAATATTTCCATTCCTTCGAGTATTATCCATATTGCTTTTTATAGCCACATCCATTTCCTTCCCCCTTCTTAATTCCTGACAACCACTGAACTGTTCTTTGTTTCTATAAATTCATCCTTTCAAGACTTTTATATAAATAGAAACATATAATATGTAAAGATTTGTAACTGGCTTTTCCATTTAGCATGATTCTCTAGAGAGTCAGCAAACTGCTTGCATGTGTCAGCAGTTTATTCTCTTTTACTATTGACCAGTAATCCTCAGTATGGACATACCATAGTTTAATCCATCAGTGGAAGGACATTAAGGTTGCTTCCAGTTTGGGGCGATAAGAAAAAAGCTACTATCAACATTCATGTATAGGTTTTTGTTTGAACATAGTCTTCATTTCTCTGAAATAAATTCCCAGCACTACAATTTCTGAGTATAGTAGTTATATGTTTAGTTTTTAAGAAACTGTCAAACTGTTTCTCAAAATGGCTATACTAGCTTCTATTCCCACCAGCAATATGTAAATGTTTCCCTTTCTCTGCATCCTCTCCAACACTGGCGATGTTACTATTTTATATTTTAGCCCTTCTATTTGGTATGTGATGATATTCACTTTGTAGTTTTAATTTACAAACTGAAACATTTTTAACTTATAAATATTACATCATTTGTTATAGTTCTATAGGTCCCGAAGGCTCTGTTCGTTGTTTTAGTCTATTTTCTCTTTGTTGCTTAGATTGGACAATTTCTATTGTTCGCTTTACAGTTTACTGATTTTTCCTCTGACGCGTCCATTCTGTTGTTGAACCCATCTACTAAACATTTTATTTCTAATTCTTCTTTCATTTGGTTATCCTTGATATCTTCTATTTTTTACTGGGAATTTTGGTTTCTTTACTGAAATTTCTATTTTTTAAAAAACTTTATAAGTACATATTGAGTTTATCATGGCTGCTTTCAAATCTTCATCACACAATTCTAACATCTCTGTCATTTTGGTATTGGCATCTATTGATTGTCTTTATTCATACAGTTTGAAATCTTCTGTTTCTTGGAATGACCAGTGATTTTTGCATTTTACCCCTACATTCTTGTAGTGTATTATGAGACTTTAGATATGATATAAACCATGTCCTTTAGCTAGTTTTCTCTAATACTCTCTGGCAGGGGAAGGAGGTAATTACCTACTTACTGTATAGGGAAGGTAGAAGACCAGGTTCCCCACTTGGCTTCCACTGACACATTAGGAAAGGAGCAGACTGTTACTGTTGGGAGGGAAGGGATTTCCAGCTACTCAGGTGATCTTTCTCCATGACAGCATAGTGTAATGTGCTCATTACTTCTGGGAAATGGTGAGAAATCCTGATTCTTCAGTGGACCTCAAGCACTACCTCAGCAGAGAAGTGAAAGGGTACTCGTTATTTCCAGAGTGGGGTGGAAATCAGTTCTGCACCCAGTGTCTACTAATATCAGGAGTTGGGATGCTCCATTATGAGCCAGCAGAAGTGAAAGACCCAGCTCCATACCTGGCCTTCCTTGATACTGCATCTATGTGAGTGTTAGGTTCCTCCTTACAGTCTCATGAAGGTCAAGCCTAAGCTCCTTAATCATGTGGGGCTTCTCTTTCTTTAATAAAGAGATAAATAAAATCTTTTTTAAAAACTGTATTGCCTCCACTGTCTGTTATTTATCCTGAATATAACTCCATGCCTTGTATTAGCTTGAACTTTACATTGAGTAAAAACTTTCTTTAAGGGCACTACTTCTATCTTCACTAATATGTATGAATAGTATCCCTTCCTCCTCTTTTTCACTAAAGAATGCTTAATATTTCTCCTCCCTACCTCAAGCCATTTTTCTCATGGATTTCTTCTGGAAAATACTTAAAAGATATAAGCTATTCAAGAAAATATGGTTATTGAATAACCCTCCTTACCACTAACAGCCTACATGGAATCCATTTTAATTAATTCAGTGTTTGTTTGCTTTTTCAGGATCTGGTTATGCCTTATAAATAAACAAAAAATATTTATGAATAGGGTATAATATTTTTTAAAGATTATTTATTTATTTGAGAGAGAGAGAACACAGTGGGAGGGGGGAGAGGGAGAAGGAGAGTCTTAAGCAGACTCCACTCTGAGTGCAGAGACCCATGAGGGGCTCGATCTCATGACTTTGAGATCATGACTTGAGCCAAAACCAAGAGTTGGACATTTAACTGACTGGGCCACCCAGGCACCCCAAGGTCATATATTTTTATTAAACATTGAAGATGATGTAGATGCAGGATATTTTTCTTTGTAGCACAGAGAGAATACAGCAGATATACATGTGACTGGAGGACACAGAAAAATAGAGGATATTATTTGAGAGTTATCTGAAGAACTCTCTTGAGAGTCAATATTTCAAGTCATTTGGTATTATATATGGACTATCCATCCTTAAAGTTAAAACACTGAGACATGCTATTTGGAAAAGATGAGAGTATGTCAATCCAACATCAGTCATCTGTGCTTTATAATAAAATCACTTATCACAGAAACAAGGGACAAGTATTTCTTGATATAGAGCAAGGAAGGAAAGTGTCTACATGTAGCACACCATCTGAGAGTGCTGGAACACTCAGAGAGCTTGAGGACAACACCAGACAACAGCTGAAGAGGAGAGGACATAATTGTAAATAAGAAAGGGCACAGGAAATGGTCCAAAGAAACTGATAAGGCATTACTAAATGGCTTTGTAAAAACACACATCAGTGTGACCTTGGACAAAACCTTTCTCTTCTTAGCTTTTCTGAGCACCATCTCCCTCCTCTGTTAAATACGGAGCATGACCAGGTAATTTCAGATTGCTGACAGAACTACGTGCCTGGCTTCATAGTCTTAAATAGACCTGAAAAGAATAAGCTAGATATGCTTAAATAACCAATGGGTAATTATTATTTATGACAAGAAAAGGAGTAGGAAATTCCATTAAACTTGATTCTAGTTTAAACTCAATTAATGCCTTGATCAAAGGCATTTCCACTCAAAATTGTCTCCTTTGTGTAAAATATAAAATCAAGTATTCTTTAAATGGCAAAATCTAATAAGGAGTCAAGGAAACAGTCACTCTCTTGATTAAATGAATACATGGAGAATAATTCATGAATCTGCTTACTCTTCCTTAGTAACACAAAGGCCTAAACTTAAGTGAAACATCAGCAGTGAAAGTCAGGTGGGAAAACTTTGACAAAGGGCTTGATAGTACAGAGCAAACTAAATGCAAAAGAACCTCTCCTTTTCTAAACCTCCATCTGGAGAAGCTCCTTGCAGTTTTAAGCACATGCCTCCCTACAGTAGTACAAGAGCTCCTTTAGAGTTTCTTGGACAAGAGTAAAAAAAGAAACAATAACTTTTGAATGACTGAAAAATATTATAACATAAATGAGAAAAAGAGCAGGTCAAACTTTTCATAGTAACATATTTTCAAATAGGATATTATACTCAGTTGTTAATAAAGCTTAGTCTGATTTTTGAAGTCTGAAATTATTTTTTACACATTGCCTTTAAAAAAGAGCTTTCTTAATTTTATATCAGAGTATTAAAGGTAAGAGTTTAAAAGTAGATTGGGGAGCCTAGGTGGCTCAGTCGGTTAAACCTCCTAGACTCTTGATTTCGGTTCAGGTCATGATCTCAGGGTCATGGGATCAAGCCCAGCACTGGTCTCCATGCCCAGCATGGAGTCAGCTTGTCCCTTTCTCTCTGCTCCTCCCTTGCTTGTATGTTCATTCTATCAAATAAATGAATAAATAGATAAAACCTTAAAAAAAAACAACAGAGTTTAAGAATTAGATGGACAGTTGCATGTGAGTCAGATAAGAAAAGCATTGTCCAAACAATTCCAGGTTAGCACTTGAGAAAAGTTTTCATATGCCTTCAATAATTACCTCGCAAAAAAAAAGAAAAGAAAAGAAAGAAAGAAAGAAAGAAAACACTAAAAATTTAGAAATTGAGGATTAGATGATTTGTTTGACTTGCTTATGTTTAGTATCTAATAGATGATGGAAATAAGATTCAAACCTAGGACCCAGGCTGAAAGGAAAGTAAAAGACTGGAAGAGAGAAAATGAGGCAAGGCATAGAGCCATTTGGTATCTTCTCTGGCCATCTCCACTCTTCCTATTACACACTTCTGATCCTATCAATCTATTTTCCTAGAAAGGTTCAATTTTAGTCATAGACATAATTTTCAGGGACTACTACAAGGTCCTGCTGCCTCCGACCTGCAGCTGTATAGTTGAATTCTATCGTTTTGCTGAATTACAATTACTTTCCCTTCTTAGGCTGAAGATTTTAATCCCAGTTTGAATGCATACATCTTTGAGAGGTCCAACATTTGTAGTTTTATCAGGTTTGATTTCAAGTTGGCGGAGGAAGGAGCTCTGAGAACAGGGTTTAATGAGGGATGGGAAGAGAGAGCATGAGATAACAGAACATAAGGTAAGAACAAATGAAGGGGTATCTATTCAGAGAGAAAAAAAAATGGCAGATAAAGAAGAGGGATTCCATGCCCTCTAAGCATCACCTGCATCAAAATCACACCTAGTGTTTTTTAACTTCCTTTGGGTTCTCAGTGAGGAAAAAGAGAATTATTAGCCAAAGCATAAGAAGATAAGAGAACTTCAGGGCTGCAGTATTTTTAAACTTTTTTTTTTTCTTTTCTAATCATAGAGATTATATTAAGAGTGCTAAAAAGACCAACAAGCTTTCCCTGCAAAGAGTTACTACTTTTAAGTGTTTTAAAGTCAGCAAGAAAGATGTCTGTCCAGAATAGATACTGGTCTCAGTAAGTCACCAGTTTGACCTCTTAACTCCCTGAGAAGCCAGTGCTAAATAGGTCAAGTGCATTAGCATATGCAAACATTTTGACAACTCTGTGAAATGGGTGGTCCATAATCACTGCTTTATATATGAGGAAAAACTGTAATCAGAAAAGTGAAGTTCTTGCCATGGTCATTGAATTATTAGACAAGGGAGCCATAATTTGAACCCAGATCTACAAAACTCCACAGCCTTAGAGAATTACCACTGCATTTCACACTTCCTTTGGGTGGAGGGGTAACCTATTTATTATTTAACCTATTTATCATATTATGAGAAATAATTACAGCTTACATGAAGCAAGTGCTTAATGGTATGTCTATCACTGTACCAAGCATTATACTTATATTACTTTAAATTATTCTCACAATTTTATGAGCTAAGAATTATATCATTTTAGAAATGAAAAATGGACACAGAGAAAGTAACTTATCTAAATGGTAAAACCTGAATTACAATCAAGATGGCTCAATTCCAAAAGTTGTTTGCCTACTGATTAAGTCTCAAAATGAATAATGGCTCAACAGAGATGTCTTAGAAGGGTGCAGTTACAAAGATATTCTTGCAGGAAAACTTGCATGCAATTGAGAATGTTCCCATTTTCACTATTTGGATAAGTCTCTTGCTTTTTTGTGTTGACTATCAAACTTGGGACATCCTTAAATACTGGAAAGGAGGAAAATTGACCATGTTTACTGAGCAAACATTTTGGAAATTTAGGTTAACATCAAAAGGGGCTGCCTTTGTCAAGTGCTCTCCCCATCTCTGACACCTGCTGACTTGCTTGTGTTTATGCAATTAGAAGTAAAATCTTAAGAATCAGGTTTTTACCTGGCCCTGGGAATTTCAAAATTTACTGATCCTTGTGAAGACTGCCAGCAGCTCTCAGTGTGCTGTTAAAAGTCTTCAGAATCTTTTATAATACACCTTGTCAGGTGTTTCTCTTCAAGGAACTCTTCCCCTCTGCCCTTCCTCTCCTGAATGTCAGGTCCCCTCTTCCTCCACTGTTCAGTAGTCAGATGTTAAGTGATCATTTATTCTGCCACCTTGAGCTGCCCTAAGTCACCCTGATAAACCTCTCCTCGTTGCTGTTCTTTATAATTTCACTAGTCTTTGCTGTAATTTTTCCAAGGGCAGGGAGGTTAAGTTCCCTCAACCACGATGCTGTTCATCAGGCAGTTGTTGCTGGTGTCTTGATCAAGAGGACCCATTTATTAGGTAAGAGTTACACTATTTCATTACAAATATAGGGGAAATAATCTTTCTCTTCACACTAGAATATGTTTATTATCAATAAGCTGATGAGTTACCCAAATATAACCTAGTTCTAGTTCCTAAATTGATTCACATACTCATGTAAACTTACAAGAGCTTTAAACAAAATGAAGACAATAGATAAAAGACTTTACAAAAGGATCACTGATTTTCAAAAGTTGGTTTGGTACTTATTTTTTCTTCTACTAAAACACAATAGTTTAGCAATCTTCGGTGCTGTTCTATTGAATTTGAACTTATGACTTCCTAAACCAGGGTTGTAATATAAAATACACAAGAAATTAAAGGTGGGATTCTAGTAATTTTGCCTCTTTTGTCTTACTAATGTAATCTTCTTTCCTCTGCTTGCCATGGATATGATTACTACATTATGAGCCAGAAGAGAAAGGATTATCACTCTAAAAGTACTGTAAAAAGTACGATCATACCTATTAGTATGAAAATATCTTGTCTATTTGCCAAACGTATAAAATAAAACTCTTGAGTGGGATTAAACTATCACTGGTATGTAGTGGAGAGTGAATGGATGTTGGGACCATTACAGAGTTAGGAGTAAATTATTTAACTTCTATAAGTCAGTTTGCTTATCCATAAAATGGGAATAATTCAATTTACTTTTAACTATGTTTGTGAAGGTAAGTTAGAAGACATATAAGATACATGATACATTGCAGAAAGTCTAACCAGTTCCCTTAGGTGCCCAACCCCACACTTTTTAACACATACTCCAGTGTTCATCAATGTAAGAGGCAGGAAAAGTCATGGTGATAACTAACTGTAAGGATAAACCACATGTCTCGAAGTGATTTTAAGGATTTTTTCTCTCCAGTTCCAAATCTTATTCACTGTGAATAAGCTGACAGTATGAGGTCATCTGACATCTCAAACACAACCCCAAATTGCTACCTCTTGTTAGTTTTGGAGCCAATTGTCCTCTCAAAGGCCTTGGAATTTTACAAGCATAGTCACTGAGCTTCTAATTGAAAGTCATTTGGAAAAATTAAATTTGATATTTAAAGAGAAGTCATTAAATGCAAATATTAATGACCCTCATGAAACCACTGATTTCACTTTAGATGCACTCATTGAAGCCCAGCAAATTGGAAACCAGAAAGGAGGCCATTATAATTGATAAGATGTCATCTGCATTAGTAAACTCTTCAGCTGAAATTTAAAAAGCCAGAAATGGAAATTTATTTCATCCAGCAACTCAGAGTTATTGTTTTTTAAAACATGTTCTTCTATTGAAATTCAGTTCAAGAAGTGCCTTTTTTTTTTTTAAGATTTTATTTATTTGACAGAGAGAGACACAGCAAGAGAGAGAACACAAGCAAGAGGCTTCCTGCTGAGCAGAGAGCCCATGTGGGGCTCAAGGGACCTGAGCCAAAGGCAGACGTTTAACAACTGAGCCACCCAGGTGCCCCAAGAAGTGTCTTAAAGATACATTTGTGATGCTGGGGAAACTACCCTGGTTTATAGTTATTTATATGCATAGTCCATACATAAGCACCTGGAAAGCTACGTTGGCATTGATTGTAATTTAGGAAGAGATAATAATCTATCTTTAGGTTTTCTTACCTTAAAATCATGAACATCTGCCTAATTTTTTTAAGTCCCCAAAATGAAGAACTGAAAACTATTTTTAAGGTAAATGGAAAGGAACATAATTTTAATTCTGTTATTGGGGTGCTCCCCACATTTCCCTTACCATTTTCTCCAACAAATTTCCCAACCCAAGTCGTGGCTCCTTTAGCACTATTGCTATATAGAAGCAGTTTATCTTGGCCACGGATTCTTTTCTCCCTCCAAATTTTGGCACTCACATCTGCTAACTGTGGCATTATTACCGAAAAGTACACTTCTAGTTGCAGCAGAAGCTCCATTATTTGCTATTGTGGCTTATTCCTAAACAAGAATGAAAATAGTTGTTATTTCCAGACCCCTGTTGTTATTCTATCTGGAACCAGGGACTCCTCCTTCTGTCATACCATCATTTGCCAGATACCTCTTTTGTCAGAGATTTTTGTTTTTCTGTTGTTACAGTTGTCTTTAAGAATGAATCCATTCATAACTGTGCCGCTTTTACAAAGATTCCATGACAAAAGAGAAATACTTTGCGTGGTCATTAACCATTCAGTATTTTAGTGAAAATACTCAGAGATGTGTTTTTAAAGCGGATAGTGGAACAAAGGTACTTTTCCCCCTTTGGCTTCTTAAATAGGTCTGTAGAGAAACGTAAGTCATTGATATAGAATAGCACTGATTCTGTAGATAAAGTTCTCATAGTTGAGAAGAGAGAACAAAATAGGAGACATAGATACAATTCCATTTTAAGGATGATTTCAATGGTATAATTTGTCTATCAGGAAGTAATATGAACCTAAGATCCTGACATGTATTACTCTGCAGTATAAAGCAAAAAATAATTTTTAAAAAGGAGGCATACACAATACACATCCTGTTCTGCCAATTCAGAAGTCCTACAAAAAAAAAGCCCCATAGTAATGAACATATCCAGCACCCACTCGCCAATAAAAGGGCCCAGGGCTTCTTAGAGAAATGACTGATTCTAGGTATAGGGCAGCAAATACAGAAAAAGAACCTGGAGCATGTTGTCATTCCAGAAAGTAAGGAAATGCTAAGATAGATGAATAAATAAATAAATAGCCAGAAAATAATGAAATGTCTTTGGAGTAATTAAAGAACTATTCTGTGTGTCATCCTAACACCCCTTCTCTCTACCTTCATATAGGGTACCTACTACTATGCCTACAGTAATGATTCATATTGAGTCAACTGTGTTCATTCGATTGGTTATGAGTTTCTTATTTGTGTAAGTTAGAAAGCTCATTTCAAACTGGCTTCAGGAAATTTTGGAATTTCCAGGTTCAAAAAAGCTAAGGGAAACATCTCATGTGCGATAGAATGCAAAATTAATTAGAAGGAATCTAGCAATTCTGTCTTTAACAAACTCTCTCACAGATATATAACAGCCCTAAAATGCTTGAAATATATATTTATAAAATCAAACTTACTCCTGGGATGGGAGTCTGAGAATCTCCACAGACCTGTTGCCCAGTAAAAACAACCCTAACTGGTGAAAATTAATTTTAAAACAAGAACAACACCTCTGGAAATTTTCCTAAGAGCATACAGCATATGAGAAAGCTTTGCTTCAAAAAAATCTACTAAATCTCAGTAAGAACAGAAGTTTGTAGTACCTGAAACAATGTGCTCCCTCTCCTTCCTTCTCCGGCTAACCAGGATGGAAGCGAAAAAGAAATAAAACAGTTATTGAAAGTTCTACACATGCCAGGCATTTGCTGTTCTGATTCATTGGTGTGTGTTATGTCACTTAGAGTAGTGAGTGACTGGAACATGAATATAAATGAAGACAGATGAATATATGCATAAATATATATGTGTGTGCATATATATATGTATCAGTAACATATATATCAATCTCCATGGTAATCCTTTCCATGAGACGGTTGACTATATCTCCATTTTACAGATGAGGGAACTGAGCTGCTCAAGGTTAAATGACTTTCTCAGCTTTCACAGTCTAAGTAATGGGGCACCGGGGATGGAGGTGAACTCAGAGACTCTGATCCTGAGCCACTTCCAAACAATCACAATACACTGTCTCTGGTATAAAGAAGTAGAAGTGGCAAGGGGCCCTGTTTCCTGGGGCCCCTGGACCCTCTCTCCCACATCAGAGCACTTGCTACACTGGAGAGAATTACAGTATTTTAACATATTTCAATAAAACTCTGTGATGGTATAAAAATCTGTCAAAAGTGGTTTACAGATGTGATATGCTCTTGTTTTTTCTCTCCTCACCAATTTAAATTTTAATCTCAAAGTGTTTTTAATACACCAAAATCTGTGGTTTTAAGTTCATCTACTTCTGAGAAATCTTTAACTTCCTGATAGCCACTAGTGCCTTAAATTCATAAGAGATTTCACACCATCTGATGAAAATTCCATGAATGGAAGATTATACCTCTATGCAGGGAATAAGATTCAGAGAGAAATGAAAACTATTTGCATAAATATAAATTCTCTCATTTCTCAAAGAGAGAAATTTATATTTATGCAAATATTGTTAGTAATGAGGACTAAGACAAAAAAGAACATTATAAATGGAGAAATACACTAAAAAATAAATGCATCCTTTAAGTCTTTCATGAGGCATCAACAGCTGTTTTAACAAATAATATGTTATAAAAGCATTAGAAGAATTTAACCCTATTCATTTGGCTTGCTCTTGGAAAGAAATTAATATTCAGGAAACATATTCATACCACAGATACTTCACGATTATAGCCACTATTTCTACATAATACTCAAGACAGATGTGTATAGAAAATGAGAAAAGGACTGTATCAAATGATAGTGTTTTTCTTTTATGTCCCAATAAATCCTTATAATGCTAAGTCAGTTTTCATAGAGCTCAAGGAAATGACACTGAGAGCGCGTTATGTGTATTTCATAAATAGGAAATAATATATAAGGGATAGAAAGTGAGGTAATGAAAGCAAAATAACACAAGTCCTGAGGTGGTGGTACAAAATTATACAAGGGTGGTAGGATCAGAAACAGGATGTTTTTAAGTTCTTCAGTGTCCTTCATCCCAGAAGAGGGAGCCACACACTTTTTTTTTTAATTTTTATTTATGTTTTTTATCTTTTCAGTGTTCCAGAATTCATTGTTTATGCACCACACTCAGTGTTCCATGCAATACGTGCCCTTCACAATACCCACCACCATGCTCACCCAACCTCCCACCCTCCTCCCCTCCAAAACCCTCAGTTAGTTCCTCAGAGTCCACAGTCTCTCATGGTTCGTCTCCTGCTCCAATTTCCCCCAACCCCCTTCTGTTTTCCATCTCCCATGTCTTCCTGAATTTTTTTTTAAATTTCTTTTCTGTGTAACAGAATTCCTTGTTTTTGCACCACACCCCGTGCTCCATGCAATGCGTGCCCTCCATAAT